>JALIGW010000003.1:32762995-32845495 GCA_023053685.1 Diadophis punctatus similis
TTTCTAGTTGCATGCATCAACATGCCAATAAAACAAATTGGAGCAAAATAAATAAATAAAATAGAAGCCTAAATATTGTCCACAGCTATTTGCTAAGCATTAAACTAGAAATGTCAATCTTTCTCTTATTTTGCAAATAGGGGAATAGGCAAAAAGTGTCCTGTGCTTTTAAATCAGCTAGACCTATAGTCTACTGATTTCTATGTAAATAAAAAACCTCTGCTCTTTTAAAAACATCCTTTCTATTCTATTCTATTTCTTTCATGTTTAGCCAAATATGTGAGCAGAAGCTGAGCTGTACTGCATAATTCTATATCCTGCATTGTAGATATGACATAAACCCTCCCCCAAGTGTGCATATTCCCAGGCCTTGAAATCATGAGGCTATATGGGTGAAATCTGTTTCCCATCAGAAATTCACATGGTACAGTAATGTGATTATATCACGTGAGATGTTGGAATGGAATGTATGAAACAGGCCTGCTCCTTTTGCATATGTTGAGTGAAAGAGACAGTAAAATAATTGAACTATGGTACAATTGGCTCTGTAATTGTATTTGTGGACATAAAGTAGTGCATCAAGAATCAGTCTGGTGGGGTGGTTAGAAACTAGGAGAGTGTGAGCTCTATTCCCACCATAGGCACAAAACCAGCTGGGTTACCATGAGCCAATCACTCTTCAATCCTAGAAAGGAAGCAATGGAAAACTACCTCTGAAATTTTGCCAAGAAAATTATTCAAACTATTTTATCTCTTTCTCTCTCTCTTTCTCTCTCATGGGGAGAGGGAGAGGGAGGGAGAGAGAGATAGAGGGAGGGAGGGAGAGAGAAAGAGAGAGGGGGGAGAGGGAGGGAAAGGGAGAGAGAGGGGGAGAGGGAGAGAGGGGAGAGAGGGGGAGAGAGGGGGAGAGGGAGGGAGAGGGAGAGAGGGAGCGAGAGAGGGAGAGAGAGAAAGAGAGAGGGAGGGAGAGGGAGAGAGAGGGAGAGAGAAAGAGAAAGAGGGAGGGGAGAAGAAGGGAGAAGGAGAGAGAAAGAGAGAGGGGCAGTGGGAGGGAGAGTGGGAGAGGGAGGGAGAGGGAGAAAGAGAGGGAGAGAGGGAGAGAGAGGGGGAGAGGGGGAGAGTGGGAGAGTGAGAGATTGAGAAAGGGAGAGGGAGGGAGGGAGGGAGGGAGGGAGGGAGAGAGAGAGAGAGAGAGAGAGAGAGAGAGAGAGAGAGAGAGAGAGAGAGAGAGAGAGAGAGAGAGAGAGAGAGAGAGAGAATTAATTGTAAACCTTATTCAGGAAAAGAAGCCCTGTTAGCCCAGCCACAAACAAGATTTCTATGCTGTATTTCTTCTCAGAAACAGATTTTAGCTCAGAGGGCTAAAAATAGAATCATATAATGATAGCTTTAATAATCTATTCATTGTTTAGATGCACCAATTTGCTATGTGCAACAAAAAGCTATTAGGGAAATTTAGAAACAGGACTATTCATGTAACCTAGTAATAAGTTGCAAAATTTGTTAAAGCTCAAATTAAGATTTTCTATTGGGCCTTGAAATAGGAATGGGAGCTAGAAAACTATAAACATAATCCCAATTGTCATGCTAGTCCACAGTCAGAACTACTTACACTTTGCAAATCATCTTTGTTAGAGTTTGCAGCAATCCAACCAGCACACAAGTAAATAACTTAGCAGGATTCATGTATATAAGAAACTTCTTTATCTACAATACCATACAGCAGAAGCCAGAACCAGAACTCAGAATCCAGAAGCACAGAAGTAATATTCACAGAAGCAATATATAATACAGAGGCACTTCTTTATATATAGATCAGTGAACCTAACCCACGCCCAGGCTCTGAGCCGTCTCAGTCATCAAACAGTCCCCATTGGCTGACCTGTTATCATGTCTATCCTAATTCATGAACCCTTATATACTGACAATCTTTATGTATCATAAACCATGTATTATACTATTGAAGATTAGCAGAACATAAATTAATTAATTCAGATTATCTGCATTCCAACAGAATCACCACAGCTTCTTCCAGTACAAGACCTTCAGTGTCAAGACCTATACCACATATCGATGAGTCAAAGAGTACCCAGAAGCTGTTAATCTTTTGTTTGTTTGTTTTTTAAAAAAGTCATTCCATCCAATATAGTTAAACATCATTTCTCAGACATTGGGGCAGATAAACTACCCAAACTGATTATCATTTTGAAATTGGTTTTTGGTTGGTTGGTGTTGGGTTGGGTTATTTTGCTCTTACTCAATCTATTACCATCTCCACATATCACTTTATCAGATATTCCCATTTAAATCTGCATAAGAGTCTGTGTGTGGGTGTGGGTGAAGGTGTGGGTGTCTGTCTGTCTGTCTGTCTGTCAAGATTTTTGATATATATGTAATCTGAATTTGGGAGAAATTAGCCCATACATTGTGCAGATGTTCCTATACACAATGCCAGTTATTTGGTTGTGCCATTCAGTATACAATGTCCCTGCTTGTTTCTTAAACCCTGCCATTCTATGCTGGACTGTCTCTGAAGCCTCCTTCCAAAGTCTGCATCTTGAATTTTGTCTGGTGGTTGGTATGTGTCTCTATATTTCTGTATGTATACCATTTGCATGAACAGACAAATTCATTACCATCAGTTTATTTTCCTTGAACCAATGTATTACCATCACCAGATTCCACTAGATTATCCCCTTTCATCAGTCATTTACATTTTCATGAATACTCAGTTATTTTTAAACGATGAAGAGAATGTGCATCAAGAAGAGAAGGAAAGAAAAATGCCTTCTTCCTTTTAGATGATGTGCTCTACATTGCAGGGATATTTCATTCTGTGAATAAGATGTGAAGTTTTCCAAATAACTGCAATAAGTCAATCTTGCTCAAACAGGCTTATTCATAGGTAAATTCATGTAAAACTAAAACCTTGTAGTGTAACTTCTACAGCAAGGAACTCCCAAGTTACTTATATTCAGAACAAGTACTTTAAAAAAAAGTTACCATATTGAATTAGAATGCCCTTTTCAATTTCAGCTAGCAACCAATTAAAAGATTGACCTGGATTCAGTTTATGCCCAGTCCAGATAAGTTAGTTGTGTGAATGGAAATGGGGGAAAAGTAAGATATTCATATTCAATATTGATCCTGCTGAGGTTCATGATCATCTTTCGTAGTTTAGATTTTGATTAAACCATAGAATATCCTGCAGTGGAAAAAGGATAAGGAATGTTTTAATACTTCAGTGTTTGTCACTCAACAATACTTAAGAGTTGTCACATTTAGAAAACTAGAGGAAAACAGCACGGCATACTTAACCGTTGTAGGAGGAGAGTCATGTTAGACTATGGTGGGGGAAAAACATCCAAAAGAATCATAGCACTTTTTCCAACTTACAAGTTTTATTAAAATGCATAACCTTTCATGAGTTGCAGCTCACTTTTTTTTAGATCAACCTGTCTTAGAGCAATTTATCTTGAGTGACATCTACTGGTGAAAAGTGAGTGCTCAGCGAATCTTTGTCACTAGTTGCTTCTGGAAGATTACCATTTAACCAGCCTAGATTGCTTTGGTATGTTACTCAATCACCCTTATCAAAGTAGCAGTCAGAATGTAATATATCCCTGCTGCTACCATATAATCTAAAACCAGAGGCTTGCAACCTGCTTTTATCTTAAAGCAGCAAACAACATCCTGCAATCTTTTCTATTAAAACTCATACCGTTTCCACTAGAACACTGCCTCGGTTTATTAGCTTAAAAAGTCAAACCTGTCTTTTTTTTCCCCTTGCAGTGTAGATGGAGAGAGAAGAACGTTGTTGCTGGAAATTTGGGAATCGCATTCCCCCTCCCCCCGCGGATCTTGATCTCCTATATCAGTGCCAAAGCAAGACCTTTGAGATCTCCTTGTCGCTATTACTCTTCGGAGATTTCAGTCTGCTTCTTGCCTAATTACTACTTCATTTTCAATTTCACCTTCTTTCCTCTGAACGTCTTTTCAAAAACAGCACCAGACATCTTGGAGTATGTACTGGCGATGGAGTTGAAGCAGAGTCGTCCGGCGGCAAAGAAGGGTTGGCGAATGGAACTGTCCAGCGTCTCGAGGTGCTGAAAAAGTCTTGAGACGTTCGCTTGGAGAACGGAGGAGCGTTAGGGCTGGCGGGCCAAATGCTAGGAAAGCTTGGTAGGGCGGCGCCACCTATCTACTAAATAGGAATCGAGCGGAGATTAACTCCAAACGACAGAGAAACACGAGGGTGGGAGGGGGCATCCAGGCGCATTCGCAAGAGCACGCCCAGCTCCTGTACCCTCTCCGTGCCTGCTGAGCTAATGGGATAAGAGCCCCCTGGCAAGCGCCTCCCCCTTCCTGGGACCGCCCTCTCCTGTTTGGGCAGCTAGAGTAAGCGCCTTCAGCATCTGGATGGCAATGCTTCAGCCCATCTGCTGAACCCGTGAAGAAGATGGAATCGTATGGCAACAGAGCTCTTTACCCAGAAGGTAAGGGAATGGGCGCACAAGGAGAAATGGTGTGCATGTGGTCGACGGGTGGGGTGGGGGAGTGGCGAGTGGATGGATTTATCTCCCCTCACTTTCTGCCTCTTCTTCTAAGTCTTGCTTGTCGGACTGTGGATGCTTTTAGAAACTGTAGCAAAATTAGAGATGCTAAGGAACAAGATTCTTTCCCTTCAATGTCTTCCTTTTCTTCTTCCACTTCGGTTTTGTTTTTCTGATTTTCCTTACTAATACCAGATCAGCTCCCTCTGCCTAACTCCACATGCACACACACTGCTTAAGTGAATGCTGAATATCTGAAAGAGATGGCGCACACGGGGGGGGGGACGACAGCTGAGTGCACCTATATGGCATACAATGCATGTGTCTTAGTTTCTCAAAGTCACCCAGTCCTGCTGTAACCCATACATTACTTTCTTGGAGTTTCTTTAACTCACAAGATACTCAAATTTCTAGATGTCTTAGATAAAATTTTGCAAAGATCAAAAGGAGGAGGAAAAAAATGGAGTTTTCCTTGAAAAGAGAGATGTTGCTTTGGGGAGGGGAAGTATATGCAGGGGCTGAAGAGAAGAATCAGCCACACTGGGTGCAAGAGATGCTTGCAAGGAAAAACATTTTGGTTAGTTACAGTATGTGGAGAGGCTCCAACAGGTAATTTAGATTTTCCTGTCCTTACTCCATTCTCTCCTATCTGTGTCTAGGCTGGTGTATATAGTAAATACTTTATTTATTTATTTCTGGAATTAAAGCACACAATCTCCTTCCAGAATCCTTGTTTTTCAAGTTGCCTTGAAGAGAAATATTCTAAGGCTGATTCCCTTCAAGAGAGGGGGGGGGTTTAAAAATGCTTGGCTAGAATTTCCAGATTAATTCAAAATGTATATCCCCAAGGTGAATAGTTGGCTCCCTGTCTCAATTAACCCAGCAGGTTGAGCAAAACTAAATTAAGCAATTCAGTAGTAGTCTCCTTATCTATTTTTCCTGCTTTTTTTAACCTGCATGTGGAGAATCTAGAGATAGGAAAGAACTTTCAAATCTATCCTCAAATTTATTTTTTCTGTCACTCCTTGTATATGTATCTTGCCACCCCTCTACCCCAAACAATATGAGAACAACAATAATATTTTCCTTCAGTATAATGTTTCAAGGGAGATGGGAAGTTACAAAATATGAAGTATAAATGACTAAATAAATAAGCAAACAAACAAACAAACAAACAAACAAACAAACAAATAAATAAATAAATGTATTGGGCTCATTATAATCTGTGTCTAGTGCTTAGTTTGGAAAGATGAAAGTTGGCATATCTTTATTGTGCTGCTCTAAAGTGTGTTTATGCTGGGCACATCAATTAGAGAAAGATAAATGGAAACTCTTGTAAGCAGATGTATTATCAGCTGGGAGGAGAAGAGGGGAATCTAATTGTGAGAAAGTGCAAAAGACTCAGCTGAGCAGAGTTTGCATTTTAAATGAAATGATACTTGAACCTAAGTGTGAGTTTTTTTTTAAAAAAAATCCAGACTAAAAAAGCTGCAGTCTAATGTATGTATTTGTTTTACTGGTATTATAATCCTAAAATTTACATAATGAAACTCCGAGTCTGCAGTTTATCTTTTCTTTTTTAGATTATCATTGCCTGTTTAGAAATAAATTGTATTTGTTGGGAGGGGAGGGGAAAAACATATGTATGCTTTTCAGGGGCACGCAAATTTTGAATTTCTGGCAGAAATTAACAAGAATCCATCATTTACAGTATTTCCTTTATCTATGGATGAATAAGTAAGTGTTTCATAAAGTTCTTCTCCAGTGCGCTATGGATCTAAGCAAAGACTGTGGATTTATATTTTCAGTGTAGAAATCAAATTATTAACAGCCCTAGTTTAAAGATGACTCATGTCTATTTAAGAATGGATGGAATGGCCAAAAAATATAAATTATTTTGAAGAGAGCTTGAAATAAACAAAGAGCTTTTGCTTAGTCTTGGGGCATTTTTATGGTGGCACGATACTTGTTACTGAAAGAAAGAAAAATATTTGTTGTGACAGTTAGCTAACATTTTGTTTAAATCATATAGATAAATTCTTCTACTCAGAAATATCAATAGACTGCTAGATTTTTTAAAAAATCCTTCTGTCAAGTCATCTACTTCTATCTTTGTAGACACATATGCAATATACTATGTCTATTTGTTGTTGCTTTTAAGTACTCAAGTGATGTTAATATGAGTCTAATCCAAACTGTAATAGCATCTTTCCTGTTGCATTTGATGGCTGGGGGGGAAAAAACTGTAGAATGCACTGCGTTCTTATTCTAGTTGGTTCACAATATTCTATCACTGTCAGCATTATATATATTTGCATGTGTTCCTATAGAAGGAGGATTTTTGGGGATAATCTATTGCTATTAAAACATCTATCTAAAATAGTTGCATACCATTTGCTTGTTTGCTTGTTTACTATTGGTATCCTAGAGTGACATTTAGCTCAAATATATTGACAGCCAAATTATGTTAAATTGTGCAGTGAGGTGAACAACCTTATGAAACCTTGCCAACCATTGGCAAAGCAAAGTACTGCGAGCATATAAAATATGTACATTGCACTTTTATTTCAGAATAAATTATTTTATTAGTGGGACTAGAGCCAATTCATTTATTTTCAAGACTAAATTATTACAATATAGCAAACTATATTACTATATTAAGAGCCGAGGTGGCGCAGCGGTTAGAGTGCAGTACTGCAGGCCACTTTAGCTTACTGTGATCCACAGGTCAGCGGTTCAAATCTCACCGGCTCAAGGTTGACTCAGCCTTCCAGCCTTCCGAGGTAGGTAAAATGAGGACCCAGATTGTTGGGGGCAATATAAATATACATTGCTTAATGGTGTAAACCGCTTAGAGAGTGCTTGCACTGAGGCGGTATATAAATCTCACAAATAAATAATAAAATAAATAAATACTTATGTTTATGTATGGACTTGTCCTTGCAGATGACATTCTATGATGAAAGTTTTTCCCTTTACCTTAGAATATCTTGTGCATACTTTACATTTTTCTTGTACTACTGTTACAGTAGGATGTAGCCTATGGCCTACTCCACATTGGTCTCTTAGAAACCACTCAAACTAATTCAGAATCAAACAGTTCACAGAATCATACCCATAGCCTTAAACATATTTTAAAATTGCTTTGGAAACAGTGAACTGCTCTATGTTGTATGTTATTTTTAATTAATATTAACATATTAATAAACATAGCTTATTCTCTGGAGCATGTCAATAAGTACATTTCTTTAAATATTCCTGCAAATCCTGCAATTTATAATTAACACTGCAATCCAATAAATACACTCAATCAATGTAAACTTACTGAGTTCGAAAAAATTTAATAGCACTGAATTTTGACTTGCAGTTTTACATGTACTTACTTGGAATCGGATTAAAAGCTACTTAAATCAGTGGAATTTACTCAGAATCACCATAAGGCCATGTCTAAAATCCATTTTAACATAAATACTTATTGTTTTTAAAATGTAACTTATGAATTCAATTATGGCTTAATATTGACTTAAGGGACACATTTGGTGTGCTTGTGACAGCAATGTGGAGTAGAGATGCACACATTGCAAACATTTAGAGAAATGCATTCCGGTGCCTTTCAAAATTTTTGGGAAAACTCAGTTTCATTTTCAAATATATATTTATATTTATAAATATAATTTTAATTATCAGACAAACCCAGTAGTATTCCATTCCATTCCAAGAGGTTCTAAAAATCTATTCTGGGTAGTGTAGGCATTATTTTAAAATCATTTAGTTCTGTGTCCCAAAGTAGTGTTATGTATTCTCTGGATTCTGAATTGCTTTTAAATAGGCATTGCTTGTACATCAGGAGGGTACCTTATAAGAAAGTTGAAACATTTTCTAAGATTTTTCCTTTATTAAAACATGAATTCATGACGTATTTAATGGTGCAACTGATCATGTTCAGCTTCTTTTACTAGTTTTAATAATCCATTAATATTGTCTTCTGGTGAAAGATTTAATGCAATATATTAGTTTACAGAATTGTGCCATGTTTATTTTGGGAGATGAGATGTCAGTCACTAACCCTGTATTTTTTCGGTCTTCTCAACTAGAGACTCTCAAAATTCAACCATTTAAATGCTTAGTTCTGTATTAGTTTTTCTCATTCAATCATTCGTTGTTGTTGTTGTTTTACTATATTCAACATTCCTTTTTGACCTGAAGACTCTGCCAGCAAAAATGTAGAATCTTCTTGTTCACCCATCATCACTGACGAAGGGCTCAACAGTGTGGATTTTTTTAAAAAATAATCATGTTAAGATTAGATGTGGTGTGATGATTGATCAGGCCAATTTGGGCACAGAATGTTCTTGCACATGTTGAACAGACATACAGTATATAGACACTGCAGTTGTTGTGCTAGTGGCTTTGTTCTTATGAGGCTAGCACTTATGTTGTGTTTCAGCAATGTGCCTTGCTTCATAAATTTGACCGCCTTTGTGGATGAGACCACAAAGTGGTTTTGTGCCAGCACTTCCCAGGGGTTGTGTTTATATCAAGTGATGTCAGGGAGGCCTTTAGTGTGCCTTTGTACTATTTCTTCTCATGCGAGCCTCTTCCAGTAGGAAGTTCCCCAAAAGGAATTGCTTGGGTATGTGCTTGTTTGGTATACATATGACATGACCTTCCTTGCCACCTCCTCCCCCATTTGTGCTTTCATCAGAAGTGTGTACAGTGATGGTAGACATGTTCTAGATAAAACTTCAGTGTCTGATTCTTTGTCTTGTCAACTGATGCCTAATATCCTGTAAAGACAAGTCATGTGGAAATGGTTAAACTGTCTTGCATTACTTCGACACATAGTATTTCTCAGGCACAAACTCTGCCAACAAAAAAGTAAGCTGTAACATCATAGTGGCAATGTTACAAGAATATTTGACTTGTTCTTATCTGCTATTCTTTACCCTTAGCCATCCCATGACTGATCAATATACTGGAACTTCAGTTAACTGATGAAATTATCTTAGGAATTAAACTTTCGATGTGGTGGTATATTTCTCTGTTTCACAGCTGAATTTCAGTTGGTGCAGCCTGTTTTTTTTAAAGTTTGTATCAATGGAATTTCTTCTTTTAGGGATGAAATAGATTATTTGTTTCACTTTGTTATATCATGCTGGCATTCTTGGTTTAGTGAAGATATATTTCTAAAACTCCATAATAATTTTCTGGTACTCATATTTTCCAAACTCTGCTTATGTTCAGCTCTCATTTTCCAAATCTATTTAGGATTATGTTCTGGCAATAAGCTAAAAGCCCATATGCTATATTTCACTTTGCATCTCATAGTAAGGGCATTTTTAATAAATTGGACAAACATTATCTATTAAGAAATAAACCTCAAAATTCTGTGGTTATCATTTTAGAATTTATCTTACACATTGTAAAAAGTAAAAACAAAAAAAAGTGTTTCAGGGGTCTTGCAAATAAATATGGGCATGGAATTGAGATTCATTTTAAAATTCTAACAAGTGGTTTAAATATTGATATCACCTTTTGCTTTAATACTTTGATTTTTAAGATATTAAATGAAGTAATATATTATCTTTCACCTTTCACGCTTTTATTCCTGATAATGAACGAAGGGCTTGAATTTTCTTTTTCATTTCCCTTGTTAATTTGAAAATAAATGTAATGTCTTTTACTAGGAGTGTATGGAAGCACACACATTCTTTTTAACAAATGTGATTTCAAAATTATTCCAATATTTCAATTTTCAAAATATTTACTGTATTAAAATAAACACATACATTTGTATGGTATGTAGCAGTGATGGCGAACCTATGGCACGGGTGCCACAAGTGGCACGCGGAGCCATATCTGCCGGCACGCGAGCCATTGCCCTAGCTCAGCTCCAGCGCGCATGTGAGTGCCCGCCAGCTGATTTTTGGCCTGCGCGGAGGCTCTGGGAGGGCAATTTCAGCCTCCGGAGGGCGTCCGGGGTGGCAGGGGGAGCGTTTTTGCCCTCCCAAGCTCCAAGAAAGCCTCTGCAGCCTGGGGAGGGCAAAAAACGGGCCTACTGGGCCCACTGGAAGTCGGGAAATGGGGAAGTGGGGGGTCACGCACGCATGTGCAGGCAAGTGGGGGGCTTTGAATTATGGGTGTGGGCACGCACGAATGTGCGATAGTACGTGCGCGCACTATTTCGGCACCCGAGGAAAAAAAGGTTCGCCATCACTGGTATATAGAATATACTTGCCCCATGGCAAGATAGGCAGCAAGAAATTTAACTTAATTAATAAATATCTTAAGTTGAGATGGATGACACAGAAATGTAATATAAATTATAAATAAAACATGGACTTGGCTTAGCTTTTCTTCACTAGTTTGCCATCCTGCATTTTAGTTGATTTGATTTCTAAAAAAATATATCACTGAATTGTTTAATTGCCAGATAATTGTTTTAAAGACTGCAGTGATTTAGCAAAAGTGATATTTCCATTCTTATTTAACATTTCAACGATATATTGATGTCAATTCCTTCACTGTCAAAATATAGAACTCTCTATACATCTAAGATATCTGACGTTAAAATGATACCAGTTAAATAAGCTAAATGGACAATGGGGTTTTGATGGACCAAATAATGGACAAATCACATTTGCATGCATAGGGAATGATAGACTATATATTGTTGTGAAAACAAATAATCAAAATGTTTTGAAATGTCAGGGGAGTAAACAAAATGCTGAATATAGTAAACACATGCTAATTAGGTATGATCTAATTTAAATTGTTAATTTGGGAAATGAAGTCAATTCAGTTTGGATAGCCAACTTCATCCATTTAGCAATAGCACTTAGCAATAGCACTTAGACTTATATACTGCTTCACAGTGCTTTACAGCCCTCTGTAAGCGGTTTACAGAGTCAGCATATTGCCCCCAACAATCTGAGTCCTCATTTTACCAACCTCAGAAGGATGGAAGGCTGAGTCAACCTTGAGCCTGGTGGGATTTGAACTGCCAAACTGCAGTCAGCCGGCAGTCAGCAGAAGTAGCCTGCAGTACTGCACTCTAATCACTGCGCCACCGCAGCTCATTAACAGGTAGATTCAATATGTATTTTTTTTAAAAAAATACATAAAATGTAAAAAAGTGTCCCAAACTCCACTGAATTGTTGATTCAATTCAATGACATCAAAACTGATTTGATGCTCTGCATTAAATGTTAGCCAAATCTTCTAATTGAATATGTTTGCATCTCTAGAATATAATCATTGTAACACTACAGCAAAATCACAAGCCCATTTTATGTTAGGGGACAGAGACTCCCAAACATTGCAACAATTTGAAAAGCAGACAGGGATAAAAAAAAAATACCTAGAACTAAAATACTATTTAAAAAAAACACCTCAGGAATATGCTGTGAAAATGTAACAATAAAAGCCTCATGCCATAAAGCCATTATAATATGCTCTGTGAGGAAAATATTCCATAAGTGAGTGGTGACTTTTCTTTCATAAAAATACACCATACATAAAACAACCCAACTGTTCTGGTAACATCAAGGTTTGGTTGGGAAAATGTAGGATGAGAAAGGTCTTTTGATACTAAGATCTGAAGTCCAAAAAGGCTTTAAAAGTAAGAAACCCACATTTCATATTGGATCTGCAATTGAACTGAAGGCCAGTGGAGCTATCAAAATAGTGCCCTGATATCTACAAACTTGATCTTACAGAGATATTATATACTTAGTGAAACTGCTGCGGTATTTTCAGAAATAGCCTCATTTGTAATACCTTATAATAATCCAAACCTGAGCATGGAACACTGAATGTTATATATTAAGTAACAAAACATCTATTATATTAGATAGGAGATGTGTAAAGAAGCTTTTGAAAACTGTTGATAGCTTTGAAATGTCAATTATATAATTGATAGACAGGTAACCAGGTGTTGAGGAGGATGGAAAGCACTGCAGAAATCTATCCTTTCTGGGGATAACTAGGAACATCTCATTCAAACAGCTGAAGAAAAGCAATCCTGCCGGCCCAACATTAAGATTCAAGCCTTCACTTCAGTATATGGCTTCACCTCTTTAGCTTTATATTGCCAACCAATTTGTGTATTATGCTATTAAAATTGGCCATGCAACTAGTCAGATGTTAGTCAACAACTTAATAGCATTCTTGTGACTTGCTGTTTGCTAGAGGTTCGGCCAGTTTGCTAAAACTGTCAATTTTGTTGCCTTGCACAACACTATTCATGTTATAAAGTTTGTATTATTTATTTATATATAATTTAGATTTGTAAGAACAGACAACTCAAGAGCAACCAGAGTGCCGAGTTCTGTATCCTCCCTTTATACATAATGGCTCTGACAAGACTTGCATGTATATTGCTACGTTTTCATGTCTTTAAATAATTAGATTATCTTATTGATTGCAAATCATTTTACAAACCATAAAGTGGAAATGTGACATCCAAATACATAAAATAAAGTAACCGACATATGTATATTTGAATGAAAATGCAAAGGAAATGAAAGGTGAACTACAAAAGGAGTATGACTGCAGTTTTAAAAGATGATTTAACTTCACATTTTAGCAAGATTAAGATTCTGTAATTGGATATTGAGGTATTATTATACATACAGTATATTGGGTATATAGACTATGCATTTTCTTAGTGGGCCTCTCAATAACGGGAATATTTTAAAATATTCTTTCCCCATTGGTTCTCTAGAATTGGGGTTTTTGTTAGAATATTCATGACTGGGAGAGTCATGTTAACAAGGTTAGCCAATGAATAGGCATAGCAACTGAGTCAGCCAATAGGAGCTAACCACTTCTGAGTCTGTGCAGAGAATGGAAACTGGAACTTAAGCTTAAGGCTGGGTGTGGCTCAGCCCACTCTGCACTCTGCACTCTCCTCTCTGTACTCTCTTTTCTCCACTCTCTCCACTCTGTACTCTTCCACTCTGAACTCTGCTGAAATGAAACTAATTGTTATCTGTTGTCTGTAACTGCTTGAAGAAGAACATTGCTAATGGTATTGTAAATTCATCTGTTACTTGTATATAAAGAAGTTTATGAATCCAGCTGAATCAGTCATCTGTGTGTGCTTCTGGTTTTGATTTTTTATGCAACAAACTTTAATATTTTTGGATATAACCTGGTATTTGTGTAGCTACCCGCATTTGCATATTCTGAAAACTAACTCCAACCTTGTATTTTGAAATGAAACCTACAATGAAGACATGTGAGTTTATGGTGCCCTTTTCAGAGTGTCTATTCACAGAAATGCTGGAGATTCCAAAGCTCTTGGGAAATTAGTCTGATACTCTGCTCCATTATAACGGTTTAGCACTCTGCTACAAATATTGTTCAAATACTGTTCAAAACCATTTGATGGTGAACAAATGTCAATTGCCTAATCAGAAATCTGTGCAATGGTGTTCACCTAGTTGTTTAACAATGTACTGGATAATTGTAAGCTGTTATAATTACTCTCACTTCATTTATGCTTAACACTTTATGGTGGATTTGAACCAAATCAAACAAAAACATACAAAACGGTATTTCCAACCTATTTCTAGATATACATGTGTGTGCATTCTAGTAAGAATGGCTCTTCCACACACATTGTGGAATGTCTAGATTAATATCAGTTGTTTTTCAATTAGGGCCCAGCCTTTACTCTTGGGGAAAGCTATTTTAAGCTTGTTTATGAGGAAGCAAATTTAAATTAACATGTTGGTGCCACTTTAAATTGAGTTTAATGAAGAATAATTTGCTATTCAAACTTTTTACCTATAATAATGATATAACTTTCTTATGCTGATTGTCACATGAATTTTTAAGCAATAATTCATTGGACTGCCAAGATTTAAATTTGAAAAGGGAAAGCAAGGAGAAACTACATGATCCAGCTACCTATTGTATTTCTTACAATATGAACCAGAAAAAGCAATTGCTGCCAACCTGCCTTCCATTGAGGACCTGTATACTGCACGAGTCAAAAAGAAGGCTGTGAAAATATTTACTGACCCCTTGCCTCCTGGACATAAATTGTTTCAACTCCTACCCTCAAAACAACGCTATAGAGCAGGGGTGGCCAAACTATGGTTCTTTGAGGACCTGTGGACTTCAACTCCCAGAATTCCTGAGCTAGTCATGCATGCATGGCTGGCTCAGGAATTCTTGGAGTTGAAGTCCACAGGTCCTCAAAGAACCATAGTTTGGCCACCCCTGCTATAGAGCATTGCACACCAAGACAACTAGACACAAGAACAGTTTTTCCCAGAACGCCATCACTCTGCTAAACAAATAATTCCCTCACCACCGTCAAACTATTCACTAAGGCTGCATTACTATTACTATTAGTCTTCTCGTTGTTCCTATCACCCATCTCCTCCCACTTATAACTTGTTGCTTGTATCCTTATGATTTATATCAATATTGATTGTTTCCTGATTGCTTATTTGTACCCTATGACAATCATTAAGTGTTGTACCTCATGATTCTTGACAAATGTATCTTTTCTTTTATGTACACTGAGAGCATATGCACCAAAGACAAATTCCTTGTGTGTCCAATCTCACTTGGCCAATAAAGAATTCTATTCTATTCTATTCTATTCTATTCTATTCTATTCTATTCTATTCTATTCTATTCTATTCTATTCTATTCTATTCTATTCTAACCTCCTGCCTCCTTTCTTTATACTCCCCATGGATGGATGAGCATGGGGGCATGAGACAAACTAATCCAAAATCATGATTTTAATATGCTTGATGCTTTTGTATGTTAAAGTTGGAGTATTTATCCAGAACACCAATCTTCTGGCAGTTGATTTTCTTGAATCTTGATTTAGATTCCAGGAGTTCTTGTGAAGATGTTGTCAAGAAGTGTTGCAATGCATTTGTTACCACTAAAACATTGTCTCATGTATTTCAAAGACTCTCTGGAGCTCTATTGCATTCTTACCTCCCACCCCTTCACCATGACTAAGTGTTGCTAGAGAGAATTACACTTAACCATTACACAGATGGCAAAAAATGGCACTTATCTTGCACTGTCTTTTTAATTGTATTTTTAGATGGATTTGAACTGAAGCCAAGGACGTCTTGAAGAACTGCTTTCCTCCATCCTGAGACCAGATCCATCATGGCAGCAGGTGTAGCAGCATGGCTTCCTTTTGCCAGGGCAGCTGCCATAGGTTGGATGCCGGTGGCTAACTGTCCCATGCCACTAGCCCCATCAGAAAAAAATAAGCGCCAAGATGAGCTAATCATTCTCAATGTGAGTGGCCGGCGTTTCCAGACATGGAGGACTACATTGGAGAGATACCCTGATACTCTACTTGGCAGCACAGAAAAAGAGTTCTTCTTTAATGAAGACACCAAGGAATACTTTTTTGACCGGGATCCTGATGTCTTTAGGTGTATCTTAAACTTTTATAGAACTGGTAAACTACATTACCCAAGGTATGAGTGTATCTCCGCTTATGATGAGGAGCTTGCTTTTTATGGGATCCTGCCTGATATCATCGGGGACTGCTGTTACGAAGAGTACAAGGATAGAAAGCGGGAAAATGCTGAGCGATTGATGGATGATGCAGATTCTGAGAATAAGCAAGACTCTATGCCAGCCCTGAGCTTCCGGGAGACCATGTGGCGAGCCTTTGAGAACCCTCATACTAGCACCTTAGCCTTAGTCTTTTATTATGTCACAGGCTTCTTTATTGCTGTTTCTGTGATCACCAATGTGGTGGAGACCGTACCATGTGGCTCGATATCCGGCAACAAAGAACAGCCATGTGGGGATAGGTATGAAATGGCTTTTTTCTGCTTGGACACAGCTTGTGTTATGATTTTTACAGTTGAATACCTGATGCGACTTTTTGCAGCTCCCAGCCGGTACCGGTTCATCAGGAGTGTGATGAGCATCATCGATGTGGTGGCCATCATGCCCTACTACATAGGTTTGGTGATGACTGGCAATGAGGATGTCAGTGGAGCTTTTGTGACTCTGAGGGTTTTCAGGGTATTCAGGATTTTCAAGTTCTCCCGTCATTCCCAAGGCTTACGAATCTTGGGGTACACACTGAAGAGCTGTGCCTCTGAGCTTGGTTTTCTTCTCTTTTCACTCACGATGGCAATTATTATCTTTGCTACTGTGATGTTTTATGCAGAGAAAGGATCTTCAGCCAGCAAGTTCACTAGCATTCCAGCATCATTTTGGTATACTATTGTCACCATGACAACTCTTGGGTAAGTACTATATTTTTCTTTCTTGAGCAAAGAAAAAGGTTACTGATTGGTGGAGTTTCAGAATTTTTTGTGGTAGCTGATCTTCTACCCCTCCCAGAGCATAAATCAAAGATATTTTTTTCATTTGATTGTTCTACTGTGTACATTAGTTACAACAAATCACTGTTTCATATTTGCAGTTAGAAAAGGACATAGTTAGTTTATAGCATGAGAGGATAGGCCAAAATGTTTTGGAAAATCAGTTGTTAGTTAATTAATTTGGAATCTTTGGAGCTTCTTCCTGTTCTCATTTTGGATATCAGCGGCCTGTACAAATAGTTTCTTTTGGTTTAAATAATACTTTTCTAGTATGGGATTATTGAAATCCTTTTTACACTGCTTTTGACAAAAGGTGAGATGGTGATTAATTAAAACTGGAATCAAAAGAATATGGTCTAATTCAACTGAAAAAGAGAGCCGGCACAAACCAAATGTTTAGAAAGCAAATAAAAGTGTACATCTGCATTCTTCGAAATCAAGTATTTCATTTTAAAGAGCTTGAGCCGCTCTCAAAAATGTCAGCTTCAAAGAGTGCTGACACTATTTACCCTTGTATTGTTATTTGATTCTTCCATATTTCAAACAAAAGGCATTCTCATGCTTTTAGAATTTCTTCACTCAATTTGTTTTCTGATCAGCACAGGAACTGACTTAAGAAATAAAATACAAAAACTCAGATAGGGAGGAATATGAAAAGACAAATAGTAAACCATTATCCTTACCTGTTAGTGGTGTCATGGATCTTTATTTCAGTTTTATTGTTGCTAGCAATTCATGGCTAGCATTTTTCATATTTTAACAATATCTTGGAGGAAGAGCAGGACAGATAATATTTATAGACTGAATGTATAAGAAAGGTTAACACATGTGGTTCTTTCATCCTTAATTGTTCCTTGGCTTCTGATTAAATCCAAACAGATACTGCAAATTAAGAATTAAGAAGGTAGAAGGGACTGAAACTGGAAATTAATGTACATGGTTAAATGAATGTGTGCCAAGAAAAAAGACTTGAGTAGTATGGTAGTGTGATATCCATAGTACAGGAATTACAAAATGTTAAACTCACCAATCCTGATGATGAAATCACATCCTCATACACCAAAATGGTTTGGACTGGTGTAAATTGCAATCTGTGTTACAAAGGAGGGACACGTAACCCATGGGAAATTTCCACTATCTTTGTACATCATAGGGACCAGTTGAAATTTCAGTTTTTGCAACTTTAACTTTAAGAAGGAATGTTGATGGTAGTTAACTTTTTTAAGTGGGAAAAAATCAACTTTAGCTGCTTTCCCCCGTGTTATTTAACCTCCGTATTCCGTATTTTTCGGAGTGTAAGACGCACCGGAGTATAAGACGCACCTTAGTTTTGGGGGAGGAAAATAGGGGAAAACAATCTGCCTACCAGGTATTCATCTGGCTAGCATCCTTAGTCTGGTCAGCTTCAGCACATTATTTTATCCCCTGGTTAGGACTTAAAAAAACCTTCTTCTGAGAGAGTAACAATGAAAGAGCCTGCAAGCCGGTAAGAGCTGGGAAGATAGTTAGCACCTGGTTAGGGCTAGAAAAAACTTATTCGGAGCAGCTTCAGCACATTATTTTATCTCCTGGTTACGACTTAAAAAAACCTTCTTCTGAGAGAATAACAATGAACGAACCTGCAAGCCGGTAAGAGCTGGGAAGATAATTAGCACCAGGTTAGGGCTAGAAAAAAACTTATTCGGAGCAAGTAGAGCAATGAAAAAAAATTCTGCAAAGACTTAGGGCTGGAAAAACATTCTTTGGAGAGAGTAACAATGAAAAAGCCTGCAAGGTAAGAGCTGGGAAGATCTGTTAGCACCTAGTTAGGGCTGGGAAAAAAGCTACATTTGAAGTATAAGATGCACCCAAATTTTCAGCCACTTTTAGGGAGGAAAAGGTGCGTCTTATACTCCGAAAAATACGGTAATATCAGGATTTGTATATCAGCAAAAAAATTATACCAAAAAATAATAAATTTTCTATCTGTTTGTAAGATTGTATGGCTCCTGATTTTTAACCATACTTCAACAATTGCTTTTCCCATGTTTGATCATCAAATACCCCGTAACATTCTTCTTGTATTAAGGGTATTCACTGTGTGCAAAGAAACTTGAACTTTATATGCTGAAATGATTAAATATAATTTATCTTCTAAAAGGGCAACCAATTATACTTTAGAGGAATGAAAATATTTGGAAACTACAGAAATGTGAAAATTGAACATTTGGCACTTCACTCAAATAAATCTCCTTATTCTGTTTTGTTTAAAAATGATTCAAAAGCTTGCTATATAAAAGTAATCACTTTGGGCATCTTGAATTTAAAAAAAATGCTAGAATTTATTTTCATTGCATTTTGGCTTCTTTTGCAAGAATATGTTAAAAATTATTAGTTTCAATTATTTGCAAGAGGGCAACAAAAACAGATGTAAAATTCAAAATTGCATATAATTTCAAACGTTACTTTCAATAGGAAAAATATAGTGTTTTAAAGGACAATGTTGTCTTTTAGGATGGTGTAAAATGATTGTAAAAGTTAATAATATTATGCAAATATATATATTTTACACATGGCAACTGAAAATTCTTACAAATTCAAAGATGAGGAAAGCATGTGAGCCATCTGTGATAAACATTATATGGCACCATATGTTTTATATGAAGCTGTACATTTTAAAACTCTCTCTATATATATCTCTCTCATTTAAGCTTCATAGAATGTAACAATGAATCTGAAAATGATGCCAGGCTACACAATTAATTAATTTGGAACCTATTCATAGTACCATACTTAAAATAAGATTTAAGGTTGCTGACAAACATGTTTGGAAAGAAAAAAAACGTTCTATTGTTGGAGACCTTAATGCTCTTTGAGCTTCATTGTTTGTTTCCAGACATTTCATTACCCAACTAGGTAACATCATCAGTGCTAGTGAATGCCTGATTTGCTCTCTGTTTATACAGAGTAACTTGCCCTGCCAGTGTTGATGGGGTGTTATTTTCTCCTTGGTACACTATTGTTTTCTGGTTGTTTGTCTGATGTTAATCCTTGTTTATCTGGGTTTTGACTACTATAAAGGATGTGTTCTGGTCTTTTTATTCCTTTCTTAGATTTTTAAATACAATTTGCTTGCACATGATTTTAATGAAACAACAACCAATTTAAGAGAGCACCAAGGACTCCATAGTTCAATCCTGAGCTACATCTATTATCTTCTACTGAGATTTCTATTGTTTCCCTTTTTCAATGGAAAGCAGGACAGGAAATGAAATGTATCTAACTTGTTCAAATATACAGGGAATGATTCCACAATACCATTAATTCTGTGTTTAGCTAACTGAAATACTCTCAGACATAAAGCACCTTTCCTTTTTGCACATAATAATAGTCCAGAGTGAGTCTTCTTGAGCACTCTAAACTGTTCTTTGACAAGGTTAATCATATAAATTATAGCAGTGGTGTTAAGCTCACTGAGCAGGCTAAAAAATGGCAGACACTAAAATAGGATATTTAACATTTAAGGCTGATCATTTTAAGCCTTTTGCAAACCACTGTCTTCCAACAGAGATTAATGCATGTACCTACTTGTATTATTTGTCTAGAGTGATTTTTAAATGGAAGAATTTGCTGAAGCATCAGCTGTACAGTCTGCATTTCTGAGATCTCTTAAAGACCTTTTTGTACTATAAAGGTCTCTTTGTACGATAAGGTCAAAACACCAGATAATAATACATGGAGGGCAAACTTCTTTACTTTTTTCACTTTCCATTTCACCTTTTCTGTTAATATGTCATTACTTGCCCTTTCTCCTAGAAGCTGTTAAAGTTATGTGTTCCTGTTGATTTTTGAGAAAGTACCATGTTGTCTTGTAAGATTTGTAAAGGGCAACTCTATACCATGATGGTTGCTATGGCATTTCTGAACTTCTGGAGGAATTAGTATGGCATTTTCTATTTTGGATTTCTTTCAGAGATAAAATGGAAACACTTGTCTTTGCCTCTAAAGTAACATCGGTGCATTTGGACTTTCAAAACTTAAAATCTATACCACTATCTTCAAAAATTGAAATCAATTTGTTGAAATTCTTGTAATAATCCTCTGCTTTAATTAGAAATGGACTTTGATTCATAATTTTCATCACCTTTTAGATTTGGGATATTTGAATCTCACTAGCATCTGAATGGAGCATTTTTGCAAATCAGCTGCAACTAATATTAGGAAGATTACAGTCCAAAGTTTATTTCAAATTTTGTACACTCAGGATTTTACTTCACCAGTAAAACAAAGCAAAGAAGCAAACAAAAAATCTCCAACCACCAACATACTCCTATTAGAACATTTGAATAAAAGAGTATTGTAAATTAAATAGCAGGCCAAGATCATGCATAATATAACAAGGGTATTAAGACATGCAGGGTTTTTGTTTTTTTTAAGAATTAGATTTCTCAGAAAACGTCTCTGCTTCCTCTTCTGCTCCTAGCTAATTTATGGAAATAGAGTTGGGGAAAGAATCACGACTTTCTTTGTTTCCATTTCATCCTCTAGATCCTGTTTGCCACAATAAATGCAGAGTATGAATTTGTACTGTAGCTCTTAAAAACTGGACAGTAGGACACAATTCCCACACGTTCCTTGTGTGGAATAAAATTGAAAGCGACTTCAATTCCAAACCGTGATTCAGTTTGCAGTAAAGTTTCATGTATAAATGTATTCATAAAATCTGCTAGAAATTGATTCTGGTTAGCATCACATTGAATGCATAAAAAATCATAATATTGTTTGCACAGTATATCTTTATGATTTCCCATGATGTCTACCCACTGGTGCAAGTTGCCATGGTTGGTAAGGTCCAGATTCCTTTGATTAAACAGTGTTACCTACTAGGACCTAGGACAGGGGTCTGCAACGTGCAGCTCTGGAGCCGCATGTGGCTCTTTCATCCATCTGCTGCGGCTCCCTGTCACTCAAAATATGCATCATAACTGCCAATGTGCGACACCCTCCAGCACGTGATTTATTGAGTTTTTCGACCTTTTTTTTCAGAGTTCAAAATGTTTTTGTTGCATGCAGAAATAAAAATGTGTTTTCTCTGTAGCAGGTCATTGATTTCATAAATGCAACACACTATAGTTTTTTTATACATAGCATAAAGATAAAAAATGATATATGCAGTGTTATTTTCATTTTAGATGTCAAAAGGGTTTTGTGGCTCCCGGTGTTTTCTTTTCTTTGGGAAAGTGGTCCAAATGGCTCTTTGAGTGTTTAAGGTTGCCAACCTCTGACCTAGGAAATGCAACTTTATGTCATGGTGTCTGCCCTCTCTCATGAGTTTCCCCATGAGATCTGGGTGACTTCCACCCTGATGACATTCCAGAAAGCTTTCTTGGGCTACGGCAGCTGGAGCCACTTGCTTGATATCCTTGTTTTTCTCCTTTTCTAGTTTTTGTTGTTGTTGCATATTATTTTGTTCTTATTTATTTTTATTCTGATCATTGCATTGTGAGCAATGTAGACTCATTCTGGAGTTGGACGATGTAAAATAAGATAACATAAAGATATTTTTAAAGTGAAGACCCTATCAATGGACCATTTCATCCTAAAGATCTCTCTTCATTTTATAGGATCGTGTCATGATATTTTTCAAAACCTTTAAGCTGACTAATTCTTATTTCATTTAAATTATTCTGATTGATTAATCAATCTATCTATTTATTAAATTTATATGCTACTCATTTCACTATCCAAAGTGACTCTGATCAACTATCTAACACTTCAACTTCTATTTCAAAACATTTTATCTACAAGAACTCACTCGTTCTAAATGTATATAAAGCACAGAAAGGAACTTTCAAATGGTAACTTTGGGTTGCAGTTACTTTTCTTCGTAATTTTTGTACTTAGTCCTTCAAGTGAAATGCACCTCAGAGTAGTACCTTAAATCCAGAAAGATGAGAGGAGGCTTTTACTTTCTATCCTGGGAGAAGATTAAGATAATAAATCTGTCAATCATATTTAGCTGGGGGTACCTTCAAAATGGGCAAAGTATGGGATATATCATATACTTATTTTCAAAACAAGTTTTGCATGTTGCATTTGTATTTTTTTCCTGCTGCTTAGTCCAGCCCTAATTTTCAGGAATCATGGTTGCCAGCATACTGACCATGTTAAGTTATTATGAAAAGGTGATTGGGATCCAGCCTCAGACCTCTGATCCCAAACTCAAGGTAGAACTTAACTATTGTAGATCTGTGCTGGAATGTCATCAAAATATGAAAACAAACAAACAAGAGATGTAGATCAGAAGGACCTAGTCTTTGCTAGAGCTTGCTGCCTACTTTCCTGGCAACTCTGGTTGGTGAGCATATTAATTTGTTGAAAGGTTAATTGAAATTTCATAAATAGCACTCTTCTTCTATCACTCTTCTTCTGCTGAATTTCCACAGTTCTTGTCTTATGTCTAAGTATATTACCCATGTAGTGTTCCTATATTACTTTATCCTTTATCCTTCTCATCTGTTCTACTGCCTACTCCATTGATATTATTATCCTTGAGAGAAGCCGTTGGGTCATTGACCTTCGGTGAGATAGGGACTTGTCTATCCCAAGCATGTGAAGCCAGATTCTGGTGGACTGAGCGGATGAAATCTACTAGAATAGGACAACGGTCATGAAGGCGGTCTCTGCAAGCAATGTGGTATGCTAAGAGCACAGCAAGACACGAAAGATGCCTTGGTCAACCACTGCGCCCAGCCCATTTCCAACTGTCTCGACTCTTGCCTGCTATTTGGAGCAAGATGGAATCTGGGAAGAGAGTGTGAGGCTGACTATGTGCACCTCTCCCTCACTTTAATCCAATTCACACGCAAGTCTTGATATCCCCCCCAATTCCTGTGAAAAGCCCTATGGCGATGGGCGAGCGACAAAGAAGCAGGTGTGGATACACTGAGAGCTGTAGCTGCGGACCTGCACACAGGTCACTCAGGTCTATGATAGATGTCAAGGTCCTCTTCAAATATGATGGACGAACATCATCATCATTATCCTTGTTATGATTATTATTACTTTGTTGTTTTGCATATACACTGAGAGCTTATGCAGTGGAGACCAATTCCTTGTGTGTCCAATCAGTATTCTATTCTGTTGTTGTTCTATTCTGTTGTTCTGTTCTGTTCTGTTCTGTTCTGTTCTGTTCTGCTCTGCTCTGCTCTGCTCTTCTCTTCTCTGCTCATACTATGCTATGCTATGCTATGCTATGCTATGCTATGCTATGCTATAGGAGCCGAGGTGGCGCAGTGGTTAAAAGCAGCACTGCAACTACTTCAGTGACTGCTAGTTCAGCAGTTCAGCTGTTCAAATCTCACCAGGCTCAAGGTTGACTCAGCCTTCCATCCTTCTGAGGTCAGTAAAATGATGACCCAGATTGTTGGGGGCAATATGCTGAACTCTGTAAACTGCTTAGAGAGGGCTGTAAAGCACTATGAAGCGGTATATAAGTCTAAGTGCTATTGCTATTGCTATGCTATGCTATTTCTAATCTTTCCTTCAGTCTAAGATGTTATTTTGTTTAAGTGAATAATTGCACATGCTATAATACAAGAAAACACATTTTATTTAATTACTTGTAATGGTTACAAACAAATTTATAAAATCACTATAAACTTTGTAACGAAGTTTTTTTCCTCCTACAGAACTTCAAGTTGCACTGTTCCTAGAGAATAGGCTAAATGCTGCTTTCCAAGTTATCCGGCAGTCTCTTTCTGCCGAGGCAAACTTATACAATGAGCTTCTGATGCCATTTTGGCAGGAGTCTATTTGTAATTAGATTATATTTGTAATTCTCTATCTGTGGTACATTGCCAAAACATCCAGCCTTATTCTCTAGCGGATTGCAAAATCGGTTTGTACCTTGCCCAGTTAGAGATATGGCACTTTGCATCTGAATAATCCTCTGACTTTTATAAACAATTCAAAATTATTGGCTCAGTTGCACTTTACTGCCCAATTAGCATTTTTGAAATGATGTTGGACCAGCCAAATTTATGTGTGCTTTAAAATAAGAATAAGAGAGTGTTGGTTTATTTTATGCATCAAAGAATTCAATCTGAGTAACTGAATCATTGCGCTTGTTCTTGTTAGTAAACCAGATTGATTTATAAATAATTGGGGTTATGTAGGTGAACTTTTCTTACATTAAGTTTACTGAGACAGAAAAAAAAGTTAGCTAAAATATAAGCAAGCCAAAACAGTAATTGGATATTTGCACATGCTTTAATCCCTAATCCTTGACCTTCTTCTTCTTTTTTTTTCCAAAACACAAATAGTAAGAAATTTAGTTTAGGGTTGTTGTTTTTTTGCTGAATGGAGTTCTTTTAGGGTTCTTCAGCTAAAGGAATAATAATATGGGGCAAGGTCCATGAATTGTGTTTAATACAGTCATAAGCTTGTTTACTTGAAAATAAGTCTGAGTTTAATGTTATATACCACCGACTAAATAGGTTTAAGAATGAAAGATGCTGATGACAATAGCATCTACCCATAACAACTGGAATAAAATAAAATATTTTGCTAACCTTTAAGAAGTTGAAAGCAATAGAGGAGCAGATACAAAATGTTGATCTTGTGAAATGCTTTGAGGTTACAGTGAAGTTCATTGCCAAAATATAAGAGAGAAAGGAATGATACTAAAGCAGCAATCTTTGCACATCTGTCTTTAAAAAACAAAAGTCAAAGCCACAATTGGTTTTGAACAGCAAATTTTATTCTAAATGCATTATTAATGAATCCTAAAATGCAACATTTTTTATTTATAAAGGGCTTGACATGCCATTGAAGTAGACTGCTCTTACTCTCTTTTGACAAATGAGAAAAAGAGCTGGCAATTAGTGATGTGATTTATCAAGCCTTTACCAATTCCTGCCTGAGAAAGGATCTGAATATAGGTTAGACCAGTGTTTCTCACTCCTGGCAACTTGAAGATATGTGGTCTTCCAACTTCAGAATTCTTCAGCCAAGACTACCCATCTCAAAGTTGCCAAGTTTGAGAAACACTGAGGCCAAAGTGCATTATATTTTTGAAACGCCTCCATTTAAAAAGAAATATTTCACTTTGGATTGTAAACATTAAAAACAAGATATATATATATATATATATATATATATATATATATATATATATATATATATATATATATATATATATATATATATATATATATATATATATATACACACACACACACACACACACACACACACACAGACAGACAGATAGATAGATAGATAGATAGATAGATAGATGATAGATAAAGAGAGAGAGAGAGAGAGAGAGAGAGAGAGAGAGAGAAAGAGAGAGAGAGAGAGAGAGAGAGATGGATAGAGAGATAGAGAGATAGAGAGATAGAGATAGAGATAGAGATATATAGATATATAGAGTTCTGAGTGGATTAAGGTACAAAGACAAATGCACATTTCGTGTATTTCATTTAAGTTTAAAGAGCCCTTACTCACAGATGCAGCTATTCTATGCATAAAAGGTCACATTTTCATTTTTAGTGAATTTGCCATGGTCTTCTGGAGGGGGCATGTAGTCCTACATGGACCTACAACTTCCATCACCCCTTTCAATTATTATGGTGGCCAAGGTTAATAAGACTTAAAGGACAGCTGCATCTGAAGAGTTTTCTGGAGATTAGGGAAGAATAGAATAGAATAGAATAGAATAGAATAGAATAGAATAGAATAGAATAGAATAGAATAGAATAGAATTACAGAGTTGGAAGGGACCTTGGAGGTCTTCTAGTCCAACCCCCTGCTTAGGCAGGAAACCCTACACCACTTCAGACAAATGGTTATCCAACATCTTCTTAAAAACTTCCAATGTTGGAGCATTCACAACTTCTGGAGGCAAGCTGTTCCATGGATTAATTGTTCTGTCAGGAAATTTCTGCTCAGTTTCTAATGATTCAGAAGAGTCATTTCTCTGTTTGGGCCTTAATTTCTTGATATGTATATATATTAAATTATTTACCAATTATTTTTCAATACTAAATGACTTAGAAAATTTTGAAATAATCTATACTGCACCAGCATAAACCAAACAAACACCCCAGATTTGATAATTGTCCATTCATAATATCACATGCATTCATACTTTGCATTTAGTATATTTTTAGAGATATTTGGGAAACATTGAGTTTATGTGTCTATAATCAGAGCGACAATTAATGGATTTAAAACAGATCACTCAAAGAAATGAGTGATGAATGACTGAATGAATGACTGAATCAAGCTACAGTCTATAATAAAATGAATCCATCACCAGAACTCAGATCCAAGTCCATCAGTTCACTGAAGCAAATAAGTCAACTGACAAGGCAATTCTACCTCTACTTTCAGATTAACATTACAGCTTCGGAGAAATCCAAAACTCTGTCAAGCTCCTTCTATTCTGCCAAGAATATAGAATAGATTTTATATTTTTATAGAAAAAATAGAATATATTTTTCTCCCATTATAATAAGGGAGAAAGTCCTTATTATATGGACTAAAAATAAATTCTTCATGTAATTTTTAATCTAGGGATGAGTTAAAACCCTCCCAGAGACGGTCTTAGAATAAGAAACTGGGGAAGGTGGGCTGCCTAGCACTTTAATGCTTTTTGCTCTGAAGATATTTGGTGGCTACTCAAAGACATCACAGGAGCCAATAGTTCCTAAAATACTGAATGGCTCCAAATGGTTGTGGATTCCCAACATAGAACATATTATGCACACGTATATTGTACATATGGTTTGCAAATCAGTGGAAGGGTTATAAAATGCCACATGACTCGTGGCCGTTTTCCAGAGTCCAAGGAAGGGCAGCAGCACCCATGGAATCAATCACGTCATACAGAACTGAGGCATGAATAGGAATAGAATCTGCATGAATCTTTGTAAGAAATAAAAGAAAAGAAAATTTTACTGTTTCTACATCTTTCCTAGTTCTGTTGTGTTCATAAGTTTCTGATTTAACAGAGACTGTTTTTAATTTAGCATCATTTAAATTTTACTCAGGAGGTTTTGTAATGAAAGTGTTATTCTTGGGTGCATCCTTAATCAATCTGAATTACTGAAACGCTTCTTCAGAATTAATTTCAAATCAGCTGCCCGCTTCTAGCAGAGATAGTCTCTTCTGGAGGCTGGCAGCTTCCACCATCCTTCTGGGAAACATAATTAAATATATTTTTTTGTGAGTGTGCGTTTCCTCTGCCTAAAATTAGAGGTTTTTAAAATACGCTCAGTATATTTATAGAATGTTTTTTTCCCCCGAGAAGGATTTTCTCAATATTATCCAGGGGGTCCACAGTGGAATATGGGAATCAATCTTTGGGGAAAGGGTGATTTCTGGAAGATAACCAGTTTTAAAATGGGAATAAGGGCAAGGGCAACTTGTCATGCAGTGATGCAAAAAATTAGAATTGCTAAAATCTTTTCTGCTATGTCATTTTTGATATCATAGGCATTTTTGGCTGTCTTATTTGCACAAAGCCCTTAGTTATTTACTTTTAGACAAATTATGTGCTTTACTATATTAAGCATTGGTTCCCCTTCTTATAAACGTCAGAGATGCTACTGGCTGTATTATTTACATAAAACAAATAAGAAGAAGTGACTTTCCGCTTGCCAGGCAAAGTCAAACATATACATAACACATTAAACCAAAATGTTATTACAAATATAATCAGTGTGATTTAAAAAAACATGAGTGGTGGCTTTGCAGCTTGTATGAACTCTAGTATACCTTAGAAACCTTTGCAGAATTAGCTAGCTACAATTATAAAACTTAAATAAAGTGTTGTTACACTGCCATGATACCTTCTGGTTTCTGTTAGTGTACCTATATTGAAGGATTACTATTTGGTTTTATTTGTATTTACAGGTGGGAACAAGGTAGTAAAGACTTTTGTCCATTGGTAGCATTGTGGAAGCAGTTTATCATTACCTTCATCTAGGATGTAATCTAGCTTTTACCCTAATATTGGGTGATGATCATTTAACCAAACACTAACCAGTGCTTTTTTTCAAGGAGGTCAACCAAAGTTAGTCAGTTTGGTATAGTGATTAAGGCACCAATCTAGAAACCAGAAAACCATGAGATTTACTCCATATGAAGCTAGCTGGGTTATCTTAGGCCAGTCATTCTCTCTCAACCCTAGGAAAAAGGCAATGGTGAGCCACTTCCAAATTCTTACCAAGAAAACTGCACGGACTGTGTAGCCAGATGCCAGGAATCAATGATGACTTGAAGGCACCACAAACAAAATGAAATAGTCAAACTCAAGTAGATGTAGATGCCTGCTATGGCCATTCCTATCTACCAGTGGTTCTCAACCTGTGGTCCATGGACCCCTGAGAGGGCCACAATGTCATCACAAGCAGTTCACAAAGGCTTGATGCAGTCTCGTGCTTTAAATCTTGAGTTACGTCTTGGTGGTCCATGGCCATGGTTAATGACTACAAAAGGTATTTAAAGGAGGTCCATGGTGAAAAAAAGGTTGAGAACCACTGCTATAAACCATGGCTCTTTTTTAAATAAATAAGGGCACTAGTATTTGTACGAATCAACTTGCAAAGGCATTCTTTGTAGTGAATCTATATCTACCCTGTTTCCCCCAAAATAAGACATCCCCTGATAATAAGCCCAATTGGGCTTTTGAGTGCATGGCAATAAGGCCAAGCGCTTATTTCAGGGTTCAAAAAAATATAAGACAGGGTCTTATTTTCAGGGAAACACGGTAGGCATAACATTGTTTTGTATATTTTCTTCCAAATTGATTATAAAAATTAGAAATTTAGTGATTCTTTCTTGTTATGTTATCCATGATATGATTTTTAAAAACAGAATACAGATGTTTCAGAAATTCACTGTTTGCTTCTGATGTGTTTAAACAAAGTTTTAATCAACAAAATATGTCATGTTGGAAATATTTCTTATTAGAATAAAAGTAAACTCACCGGATCAAGGTTGACTCAGCCTTCCATCCTTCCGAGGTCGGTAAAATGAGGATCCAGATTGTTGGGGGCAATATGCTGACTCGATAAACCATTTAGAGAGGGCTGTAAAGCACTGTGAAGTGGTATATAAGTCTAAGTGCTATTGCTAAACATGAAGAATAGTATTTTCAAATTTTTGGCTTAATAAAATTAATGAAAGAATAAATGCTAAAATGGGATAACATATCTAATATTACATAATATACATTAGTGGTGTAACAATAAATCAGAAAGTCATAAACACAAATAGGCTATTATCAGAGTTAGCGTAAAAACATATTTCCTCTTTTAAGAACAATAAAACAAAATTTGCATATTAACCTCAATTTTGAATCTTATTCGTGGTTCAGATTGGTTTTTCAATATGTCTAAGATAGCAAATTGACCTTATTACTGAAAATAGTTTTTGACTTAAGAATATTTCTTTTCTTGAAAAGTTTCTCAAGATATTGCTTCACATTGGTTGCTTTCAAAAGTAGAGTTTAAAAGGCAGACTTTATTTTTATAGTATTTTTGTCAAGAGAAAGAACTATTCGCAAAGTGAGCCAAAAGGCAGGACTGCAGTATAATCTGCTACTTTGGGAAGCTGCAAGTTGTTTTGTTTCATCTTTTATGGTAGTTGAGTGTTGTGAGATATGCAGAAGGGTTTAAGGATACGATGTTCTCTCTAGATTGATTCACACTAGCAGACTTTTTAATGCAATATCAGCGGAGTATACAGACCATTACATACATATGCATATTTTTACACCACTTAAATTTCTCTGAGATGTAATGTTCTTTAGTTGAACAGATTTAGATCTGATTCATCAAACATTGATTAGTCCCATATTAAGAAAATAAATGAGGTATGGGAAACGTAAGTCTATGTTTCCTATTTCATGTCCTACTTAATGGCTATAAAAGAGTCCGTCTGCAGAGGTAGTGTGCCATTGAAAGTAAATTCTGGACAGCAACAAAGAGAACAGAATGGCTTCAGGTTCTTTTCTTAGGGACATTTAAGATCAGATTGCCTTGAATGGCATGACTAGTGGAAGACTGAATCACAGAAGCCCTTTTTCCAGGGCAGAACCATATTTGCACTCCAGAAATCTTATCTAGAGGGTTATGGATGAAAATGTAATTAATTAATTACATTAAACATTATATACTTAAAGCATAGTTAGCATAAGTATTTCATAGTCATATATTTTCCACTCCTGTTCCTTTAACAACCAGCATGTGACGATTGTTTTCTGAGACCTTGTGCCCATTCAAATTTTATGACTTAAGGCACTAGGGCTTTAAATGTTATGCCTCTGAACCACATGCATCAAATTCAAAAGGTTTTTTTTTTCTAATATGCAAAAATCAGGAGGTAGAACTTCAAACATATTCCTGTTCAACCTTCAAATGTGTTACCTTTCCTTATAATTGCAAATTGAGATGTGAGTTCTTTTCTTGCAATTGAAAAGGATGGAATCCTATTGTTCACATATGACACAGAAAACAATGGAAAGTACACAAATGTTCTTTCCTTCATTTAATGGTGTTTGTGCAGGAGGCAATACAGCTGATTTCAACATTTGCTTTCCTTACTTGATATAAACAAAAGAAGGGAGAGAACAGAATACAGATCAGTTGTAGGCTATAGCTTTTCCTAATGTCTTCTCTTAAAATGGGATGCTTATCTATGCAATCTTATTTTATGTGTTATAACTCAAATAAGTGTCTTTCCATTCCATCAGGAAGAAACCAATAATGTCAGTGTAGCTTTCCTATTTTAACCTAGTTGATAAATAGATAGCAATAGCAATAGCATTTAGACTTATATACTGTTTCACAGTGCCTTACAGCCCTCTCTAAGCAGTTTACAGAGTCAGCATATTGCCCCCAACAATTTGAGTCCGCATTTTACTGACCTCGGAAGGATGGAAGGATGAGTCAACCTTGAGCCTGGTAAGATTTGAACTGCCAAATTGCAGGCAGCAGAAGTAGCCTGCAGTACTGCATTCTAACCACTGCGCCATCGGGGCTCTTGAGATAGTAATCCAACTTTTACATTTCATTAGCATCACTTTTCATACCCCAGCCCTAGTTTAATATTTGCAACAAGAAAAACAGCCTGAATATAGTGAGCCAAATCCTAAAATAAATTGATGGCACAATAGAAAGAAATATCTTGAGCCTACATCTGTACAATTGCCTGCCTTTAGAAAAAAGGACACCACCTTTCCCAAAATAATATGCTTATAGATATTACAAGTGAAATGTGTTTCTATGGGGAGCCATTTCTTGCTTAGTGCAAACCATGCTCATACTGCATTAAAAATAAAAATTATCAGAATTCAGCCTTTCGAAAGATATTTTTAAAGCTTATGTGCACTATGTTAAGGAGAAGAGACAGGAAGAAGGACAATGTCATTTCCATCTATCTCTGTTATGATTGTACATATGTAGGAAGATGATTAAATGCAGTAGCAAATGTCTTCAGTTCAGCATCAATGGCTAGAGGAAAATTTGTCCTACATCTGAAGGAACAAATGTGGAACTTAGTACTCACTCTATCTCCTCAAATGAAGAGGTATATCAGAATAGACAAACAATACCATGTTTCCCTGAAAATAAGACCCTGTCTTATATTTTTTGAACCCTGAAATAAGCGCTTGGCCTTATTGCCATGCACTCAAAAGCCCAATTGGGCTTATTATCAGGGGATGTCTTAACAGGGTAATTGTTCAATATATTTGGAAGGTTGAAGCCATACCAAGAATGTTTTTATTAAATAGAAACCATGGAAGGCATGACCCATCACAAAAGCCAACAGAAGCAAACTTAAAATGTTGCTTGCCACCATTTGTTACAGCCTCTCAGGATGTGGGCCATCATAGTCATTTGCTTTCAACTTTTTGGAGGGCAAATCAAGGTACTCTCAAAATCAAGCAAATCCTCAGCTGAAGCCACCATTTTTTAAAAAGCTGACAGTAGGCATGTTTTACAATGTGAAACTTTCCTATCTATTTTTTAATGTTTTTTCTCAATCTTAATATTTACTCAGAAATAAATATTAAGGTCTTACTGCGGACTGACGAATATGCACCCTTTCGAGTCATTAATTTGCAGTAATTAGTCCTTAAATTTAGCATTTGATTAGGTTTTTTTTGGATATGGTTATATTTAGTTTTGTTTAGTTGTTAAGCTGCTATTTGAGTTCTTTTTTAAAGTTTATTCTTTTTTATTTCTTTTTGTTTCTTCTATTGGGCTTTTGATGCCATTCTTTTCCCTTCTTTGATAGCTTAGTATTTTCTGTCTTTCACTATATATGATTATATCTTATAAGTTACATAATTAATTTATGCCGCATTTTAATTTCCTGTGTGTTTCAAGAAATCCTAACTGTAATTTTTTAATGCTTAATTATTGCTAAAACTACTAATAAGTAGCTACCGTAAGTAGGAGATGGTGAGGACAATTTTGTGTTGTGGGTTTTGGGAAGGCTGAATTCCAAATCAACTGAATCAAATTTCCAGTGTTATGGAGTGTTTATACATCTCACAAAGAGTTCTTAAATTACAAATGAGTAACCTGATGCTTAATTGAGGTTCTCAAGGGATCAGTTGTGTGTGTGGGGTGTGTGTGTGTGTTATACTTTTAAAATTCCCTAGGGTTTGGTCCTTGCTTGATCTGCATTGCATGTCCCAGGGAGCAATCGCAATATTGTAAACCCCCATGATGTAAAGAAAATTTAGGGGGACATTCATGTCTTATTCAATTGTAACCCCAAAGAAGCCATTTATTTAAATGGGAAGGAGGCTTTCAGACAGATTCAATTAATGATTTAGAAGGTTGACATATTAAAACCATGCTCCTGAGCTAAGTATTAATGTGGCCTATGGTCAAATTTATTTATTTTATTTATTTTATTGAATTTATATGCTGCCCAACTCCCAAAGGACTCTGGGTGGCTTAACAACATTGCAAATATTAAAAACATAAATAAACATTGAAACAATTAAAACGATTTAAAAACTCATGCATATCCTTTCATGGCCGGATCTCGCCGATTACAGTAGCGAGATCAGCGGCCCCAAGCTTGCAAGAAGAGCCAGGTCTTAACTGCTTTTCGGAAAGCCAATAGGGTGGGGGCAGTCTGGATCTCCGGAGGTAGCTGGTTCCAGAGAGCCGGGGCAGCCACAGAGAAGGCCCTCCCCCGCGGGCCCGCCAGCTGGCACTGTTTAGTTGAAATGCTATGATATGAATCCCATCAATTAATAGCTATCATTTTAGACATATATTAACACCATGCTAGAAAAGGCTAAACCATTTCTTTTCCAATAAAGGAGAATATCTGTAGCTCAGGTTTGAAATGAAGGGTTCTTGGTGGTCTCTGAGCTTGGTTGTTTTCTTGCGGTCATGTCATTACTCAAACTAGGTAATATCATCAGTTGTTAATCATCACTGCACTGATGATGTTACCTAGTTTGGGTAATGAAATGTCTGCAAGAAAACAACCAGTCTCAGAGAGCATAAAGGACGCCTTATTTCTTTTTCCTGGATGCTTTTATCTGTTTTGCTTCCTGCGCGACTAAAAAACATTGAAAACTTAGATTAGTGTTTTCAAACTTGGCAATTTTCAGATATGTAGATTTCAACTCCCAGAATGCTGGCTGGGGAATTCTGGAAGTTGAAATCCACACATCTTGAATTTGCCAAGTTTGAAAAACACTAATCTAAATTTTCAATAAAATACATTCTTCTAAAATAATGATAAGTGTTTCAGGCAAGTTGTTCATATGTGTGAAATATTCCTTTCTGCAGAAGGATTTCTAAAATTATACAGTTTCTGCATAGTGTCATTATAGTTTTATGCTGGGAAATAAAACCAAATTCACATCTAAAATAATAGAACCATTTTTCTCAATCCAGGCAAACCTTCCCAATTTCAAAATAATAGCAAGCAGCAGAAAACATTGATGGTTGATGTAAAATGACAGCAAATTTTGTCTCACAAATAGCTTTTCAGTATAACTATCCCAACAATGAAAAGGAATGTCCTGTTATAAAACACTTCATAATTTGAGGAAATAAAAGAATTAGAATGAAATATGATGTAATAAATATACAGTGATATTCATAGAGCTTGTCCTCTCATCTGCACCCAGACTGAATGCATAAAACCCTTGATCTAACAAATTAATGTCATTATAACTGCTATACATCAAACATTTGGCAGAATTGAATCGATAGTTATTAGCATGATATTCATCAAAAAGATATTTTATAACTATAAACATTCATTAAACATTAGTGATTGGATAATCCAGTTGGCAGAGATGAAGGATAGGAGGATGGTTTTCTGATTTGTTTCTTTGCTACTTTGCTACAGCAGTAGCCCAGAACTCATTTGCTTACCAAAGATATCTCGAAGACAATAACAGCTCAACCATTGTTTACTGAATACAAGTGGCAATAACTGGATCTATACAACATGATAAGGAAAAAAAACATATGATCACATTCAGAGGTGGTATTCAGCAAGTTCTGACCAGTTCTGGAGAACTGGTATATACCACCTGACTGGCCCTGCCCCCATCTATTTTCTGTCTCCCGAGTCCCAGCTAATTGGGAGGGAATGGGGATTTTGCAGTAACCTTCCCCTGCCATGTCACGCCAACCATGCCACGGCCACAGAACTGGTAGTAAAAAAATTTGAATCCCACCACTGAGTCATTACAGCAGAGGTCTTCAAACTTGGCAAATTTAAGACTTGTGGACTTTAACTCCCAGAATTCTCCAGCCAGCTATGCTGGCTGGAGAATTCTGGGAGAAGTCCACAAGTCTTAAAGTTGCCAAGTTTGGGGACCCCTGCATTACAGCTTGACATGATATATGAAGCATGTCTATCTTAAGAACACACACATGAGTTTTGTGAAAGATGATAGAGTAAATAGAGAGGCAGACAGGCAGGCAGACAGGCCAGTTGCTGACCCCTTTTGAGAAAAGAGTTGGTAAGCAAATGAGGACTTTTTTCTATACCACTGTTGGAAGAAATTTCCTGAGTTCGTTCCCAGCTGGGAAAAACCACGGACGCGGAAAAGAAATTAATTCTGAAACAGCTGCCAGAAAAGTGGAATTCTTTCATGAAGGAAGGCAAGCAGCAGAAGTGACTCAGCTCAAGCGTTCCTGGGTTGCAAGCTGACTTGGAAGTGTGACTCTAAGCCAGTGGTTCCCAAACTTTTTCAGTCCACCGCCCCCTTGGTGCTACAAACTCATCCTCACCGCCCCCCACCCCACCCCCTCAGGTGGGCGTGGCTTAGTGGTCAGGTGACCAGGTGGGCGTGGCAAACTTGTAAAGTGTGAAACTCACTTAACAACGCTCTTGCTTAGCAACCAAAATGTTAGGCTCAATTGTCGTCATAAGTCTTTCTTTCGTTCTTTCTTTCTTCTCTACCTTTCCCCTTCTTTCTTTCTTTTTCTTGCTGTCTTTCTTCCTACCATCTTTTTCTTTCTTTCTTTTCTTTCTTTCTGTCTTCCTTCCTTCCTACCATCTCTTCTTTCTTTCTGTCTGTCTTCCTTCCTACCTAACATTTTTTCTTTCGTTCTGTCTTCCTTCCTACCATCTTTCTTTCTTTCTTTTTCTTCCTCCCTCCCTCCCTCTTTCTTTCCTTCTTCCCTCCCTCCCTTCCCTTCCCTCCCTTTCTTTTTCTGTCTGTCTTCCTTCCTTCCATCTTTCTTTCTTTCTGTCTGTCTGTCTTCCTCCCTCCCTCCCTCCCTCCCTCCCTCCCTCCCTCCCTTTTTCTTTCTTTCTTTCCTTTTTCTTTCCTTCTTCCCTCCCTCCTTTCTTTTTCTGTCTGTCCTCCTTCTTTCCTTCCTACCATCTTCCTTCCTTCCTTCCTACCATCTTTCTTTCTTTCTCTTTCTTTCCATTTTCTTTCCTTCTTCCCTCCCTCCTTTCTTTTTCTGTCTACCTTCCTTCCTACCATCTTTCTTTCTGTCTTCCTTCCTTCCTTCCTCCCTCCCTCCCTCGCTTTCTTTCTTTCCTTTTTCTTTCCTTCTTCCCTCCCTTCCCTTCCCTCCCTCCATTCTTTTTCTGTCTGTCTTCCTTCCTACCTACCTACCATCTTTCTTTCTGTCTGTCTGTCTTCCTCCCTCCCTCTTTCTTTCTTCCTTTCTTTTTCTTTCTTTTTTCTTTCCTTCTTCCCTCCTTTTTCTGTCTATCCTCCTTCCTTTCTACCATCTTTCTTTCTTTCTTTTTCTTTCTTTCCTTCTTCCCTCCCTCCTTTCTTTTTCTGTCTGTCTTCCTTCCTTTCTACCATCATTTTCTTTCTTTCTTTCTTTCTTTCTTTCTTTCTTTCTTTCTTTCTTTCTTTCTTTCTTTCTTTCTTTCTTTCTTTCTTTCTTTCTTTCTTTCTTTCTTTTTTCTTCCTTCCTTCCTTCCTTCCTGCCTTCCTCTTTCTTTCTTTCTTTCCTTTTTCTTTCCTTCTTCCCTCCCTTCCCTTCCCTCCTGCCAGCCGTGGCCAGGCCGCCGCTGCTCACCCAGGCTGATGGCTTGGTAAGCGTTCTCTGGGTCGTGCACCAGGTCACAGAGCGCCATCAAGGCTGGCTGCTGCATCAGCAGCTCGGGGTGCTGCAGCTCTTCATTGAGCTTGGGGAGGCCTCGGCGGCCGAAGGCCACAGGCGCCTTGGTGGGGTTGATGTTGGGGGGGCAACTCGGCCGAGATCCGCGGGTGCTCCATGCCGGAGGTGAGCCCACCGAATTGCGCGTGCCGGGTTGCTAGGCGACAGGGACGCCGGGCGGGAAAGTCTGCGCATGTGCAGGTTCTGCAGCAGGGCCTTCCTGCGGGTCTGCGAGCACTCGCCCAAGCAGCTTCGGGAGCGGTCGGCTTCCCTCGTCGCTGTGCCGCACTCAGTACCTAGCACTTGCAACTCCATCGCATTCCATGCTCTTGGGTGCAGGGCAGCTCATTCTGAAAGAAAACATCTCGCGTTTTCTTTCAGAATGGGCTGCCCTGCACACAAGAGCGAGGAACGTGAGGGAGCTTCAAATACAAAAGCATGGCGAACCACCTACCGCCCCCCTGGCCCCTCTCACCGCCCCCCTGTCACCACCCTTGCCTCTCACCACCCCCCTAAGGGTTCCCACCGCCCCCTGGGGGGCGGTACTGCCCACTTTGGGAACCACTGCTCTAAGCCTTTTATGCTTAATTCCCCTTTGAAGCTCCTGCAGCTTGATGGGTTTATTTGTGTGCCTCTAGTTAAAGTGATTGCCCTGGTTCCTGTCTTCTTGCCTTAATGGGTTAATCCTGTTCCTGGGGCTTTGTCTTTCCTATCCTGAGGGGTTAATTCTGCCAGGAAAGAGGAAAAAGGGAGTTCCAGGTGAGTTATTTTTAGCCTGATTCTCCTTATCTTAATGGCTCTACTTAAGTATTCCTTTTGTAATAGTCTTTCTGAGTTTTTCATTTCAGCTGGTGCTTCTTGATTTTCTTAAAGGGGGAAGGGCTGGCTTTAGTCTCTTGGCACTGTTTTCTGAGGTTTCTGGTGCTATGAGCAGGGGTGGGCTCCTCACGGTTCGGACCAGATCGCTGGTGACGATGGCATTACGGATCCGGTTCAGTCAGTGCCGGTCTGTGGGCACCGCCATCTTTTTTGGGGAATTTTTGTTGAATTTTTCCATGTTTAGATGGCTTCTCCTCTTCCGCGGCTTGAAAAAGAGCCCTCCCGCCTGCCCCCGGATTAATATTCATCTTTATTTCTTCGCCTGAAGCACAGCTAATCAGCTCCTCAGCTGTGTTTCAGGCTGAATCCTGCTGCTGAGCATGCGTGGAAGTGAAATTGCATGGGGGGAATGTGCGTGCATGCATGGAGCAGAGCGAGAGAGAGCGCACGAAACATCGTGATGCGAACAGGTGGCGAAGGTAAGTGGAACCCACCGCTGGCTATGGGGTTTCTGGCACTGTCCTCCTGGAGTACATTTCCCACACCACTGTCAACTCTGCCACTACTAATCAATATTGGAGAGACAATTGCAGCAGGTATTTGTGCATGAACCACCAATGATCCAACTCAACAGGGCACCTCAGCACTGAGGTAGCAAAGTGCCTCAATTGGAAATATGCATAAATTGGTGTTATTGGATAAAGCAATGCGACTTTTCCAGCTTGATATAGAAAAATAAAGTCCCACTTCATTTGCAGCTGTACTCTGAAGGGGTATTTTGGTTTAAGCCTTGATGAATTAATATGCTTTTTTATTTTAAAAATTATACCCAAATATTGGGAATTTAAAATGTCATGAAGTGGAAATCTTAATTTCAGTTCTCTTCATGTAATAAAGTTTAAGGTTCTTTGTATTTGAAGAATATTTCCTATATTGAGAGCAGTGGAAACTGTCCTCTCAAAAATATATAATTCTTTACCTACCTTGAGTGTTTAGCTTCTAAGAAAAAGGTAGCAAAAGTAGTAAGGCATCATGTGCTTTGGTTTTAGTTTAGAATTATGTATATGTATGAACTATTATGGCTTATTCAGCAAACTAGAGTTAAAAATCTTGACTGTGAGAGGACAGCCTGCATGTCCAAACAGACCAGTGCATTGGGTTGACAATAGACAAGAACAAAACTGTAATATCTGCAGGCAACTTGTTCTATATCACATAGATGACCTTTTTTCGCAGTGGCAGACAAAGTGAAAGAGAAAGACAGAGAAGAATTTGCCAATCGTATCCCCAAGTCATACATAACTGCACGTAACAATGCATGAACATTAGTCAGAAGTTCAGTTTTTACATGGCAGTGACAGGAAGGTACTAAATATCTTGGAATTGTAAGCCAAGATGGGTGGCTATAGAGGTTGAATTGAATAGCAATAGCAATAGCACTTAGACTTATATACCGCTTCATAGTGCTTTACAGTTCTCTCTAAGCAGTTTACAGAGTTCAGCATATTGCCCCCAACAATCTGGGTCCTCATTTTACCCACCTCGGAAGGATGGAAGGCTGAGTCAACCTTGAGCCTAGTGAGATTTGAACAGCTGAACAGCTGAACTAGCAATCAGCTGAAGGTCGCAATGCTGCTTTTAACCACTGCACTATCTCAGCTCCTTATTGTTGAATAAACAAATAAATAAAATTGACACAGACACAGACACACAGACACAGACACACAGACACAGACACACACACAGACACACACACACACACGTGTGTGTGTGTGTGTGTGTGTGTGTGTGTGTGTGCGTTTGTTTTCTTTATAGTTATCCTCTTGGTATGTCAAATTGCTTTGAGATATTTGAAGATATTAGGGAAGAATTTTCCAATGTATGTTCTCCAAATATATGCGATTATCATTATCAAAAAAAAAGAGCCATGGTGGTGCAGTGATTAGAATGCAGTATTGCAGACTGATTCTGCTCACTGCCAGCAATTCGACCCTGACTGGCTCAAGGTTGACTCAGCCTTTCATCCTTCTGAGGTCAGTAAAATAAGGATCCAGATTGTTGGCGGAAATATGATGACTCTGTAAACTGTAAACTGCTTAGGGCAGAGCTATCAAACTCACAGCCCACGGGCCGGATGCGTCACTGGCCATGCCCTTGCCCGGTTTAGCGAAGGGGAGAAAAGTCCCAATACATCACATGATGCCGCCGTGACAACGTGAATTTGATACCCCTGGCTTAGAGAGCAGGGGTGAAATGCTCCCAGTTCGGGAGTGCCTGTTGGTCATTGGAGAGCCGGTCGCGAAGGCAGCACGAGGCTCCGTCCATCCACCCAGACGCTGCCATTTGGGTTCTTTTACCCTCTGCGCAGAACACTTTGTGCATGCACAGAGGGTAAAAGAACCCAAATGGCGGCAGGCAGGTGGGCGGAGCCTCGCATTGCCTTCGTGACCGGCTCTCCGACGATTGACAGGCATGCCCGAACCGGGATCATTTCACCCCTGTTAGAGAGTGCTATAAGCACTATGAAGTGGTATATAAGTCTAAGTGCTATCACTAGTGCTATTGCTATTCTCATTTTTCTCATGTCATACTATTTTGGAAAAATATAATTGCAATCCCATACATCTGTAGTGAAATCCAGTTGTGAAATTAATACAGGGTGTCCCAATAGTCTTAAAGCTTAAAACTGTGCTAAGACATTTGGGACACCCTGTATCAATAGTTCCATTTCTACTTTTTTCATCATGCCCACAGCTAAGTGACTATTAAAGGCATGTGGGATTATTGTCCTTTTTTTCTCCTTGGAAAAAGTAACTAAATTAAAAAGGGGTTATAGGAACTTTTCCAATCTCATTATTTTAAAAGAAGCTCCTTGTTGTAGGCGAAAGATCAACACTAATGTTGTAAGGCAAATGAATCTGCTGCTATAGTCCTGGCAATCTCTTGTGTCTTGCTGTATCTTGTATCTTCTACTGACCTATGGCATACTAGTCTAACTGAGCTTCTATTATTGTGATTTTGATTAATTCCCCAAATATACTGGAGAGTTTTTAACCCTCTTGACTTTTCCTTTCAACTACCAATTTACTCATTTTAAGAAGTCATACATCACCATTATGGATATGCTTTGTCGTTTTCCTTGGTTCGTTGTCATTATTTTTCCACTCTTTCTATCTAGGTCTTTTAGTTCTGCTTCAGTCCAGTCCACTATTCCAGCTGTGTGTTTGATGACTGGAATTGAGCCGAGGTGGCGCAGTGGTTAAATGCAGCTACTGCAGGCTACTCCAGCTGACTGCTAGTTCAGCAGTTCAGCTGTTCAAATCTCACCAGGCTCAAGGTTGACTCAACCTTCCATCCTTCTGAGGTCGGTAAAATGAGGACCCAGATTGTTGGGGGCAATATGCTGAACTCTGTAAACCGCTTAGAGAGGGCTGTAAAGCACTATGAAGCGGTATATAAGTCTAAGTGCTATTGCTATTGCTATTGGCCATGTGTTAATTGTCTTGATATTATTCCACAAAATTTAAACTTTAAGATCTTTTTTACTGTCATAATATATTCACTTTTAACCTTGACATCAGTGTGCTTGATATTGTTAGCTTAAATGATACCCAGGCATTTGTAGCAATCCAGATTCCTGATGTTATTTCTATAAAGTATCTTGATTCCTTTAGTCTCCACTATTTTTTGCCTGTTGATGGTGAGGGTGGCACATTAGTCTGGTCCAATCTCCATGGCAATATCTTCACTATTTATGCAGACAGTATTCAGCAGTGATTCTATTCCAGATAGTGTTTTTCCATACAGCATCAGATTGATTGCCCATGTATAAGAGGTGAGATAGCCTGGCAGATGTATTTGATGTTTGATAATCATGGCCTGATTTGTTCAGTATTTTTGGCAGAGGAATCAGTGCAAAGACAAACAGTAGTGGTGAGTGTAAGTCTCTTTGAAAGAATCCTTTATTGATATTAACCTCTCTCAGCCTATCACCATTGTCCAACAATTATGTCTTCCATTGTGCTATTGATCTTTGCACAAAGCTTCTGATCTTTTTCTTGACTCCTGTTATTGCTAGGCACTTGATTATTAAGTCATGTGGCAGGGTCAAATACCTTCTTGTAATCTATCCAAGCTATATTCCAGTTGCTCTTCCTTCTTTTGCAGCTTTCAAAAATTATCTTGTCAATTAAGAGCTGATCTTTAGTTCCTTTGCCGTTTGGGCAGTTTCCTTTCTGCTCAGGTAGAAAGAGCTTGTTTTCAGCAAGATGCTATTGGATAGCATCAGCTACCACAATTAACAATTTGAAAGTTATTGGTTAGCAGGTAATTGGCCTGTAGTTACCTGGTGCGGCCTCTTTTGTTGGATCTTTCATTATCAGGAAGATGTTAACCCATATTCAATTTCACCTCCTTGCAACAAGTTATTAAACTGCTTGGCAATGAGTGGATGTAGACCAGATGTTTCAACCAAAAACCATGCAATTAATCTTCACTATTGCTGACCAATTCTTGATCTTCCTTGCCCTTTTCTCCACCATTTCTGCCATTATTATTATATTACATAGTATTCTTACATAAAAACATTTTGGAACCATTTAAACATATAAAATTCACATAAAATACATAACAATATACAACACAAAACATAAATAAATAAACACATACCGTATTTTTCGGAGTATAAGACGCACCTTTTTACCCTCAAAAAGAGAGTAAAAATTTGGGCGCGTCTTATACACCGAATGTAGCCCCACCCAGCCACCCCCACCCTTTGACCTCTGCCTGCCAGCAATTTACCTCTTTGCAGCAAACAGGGCAAAGCCTTATTAGCACACTAAGAGATTACTTGCCTCCCGATCTATAGCTGACAGGCTTGCAAGCCATGTGGTAAAATAAAACTAACTACGGTGGCTGTAATGAGACAAAATGCTGGGAGATAAACTGCTGGCAATGTTACACTGCTGAAATTGCAAGAAAGTAAGCTACAGCTGCTGCAGCCTAGAGGTAGAGCTCTTGCCTCACAGTCAGGAGGTTGTGAGTTCTATCCTAGGTAGAGGCAGATTCTGTTAATATGTTATTTTGTTTGTAGAGTGTTCAAATTATAAGACTTATTTTTTAAAGACTGCTTTATTATTGTTCTAGACAACTTAACAAAATGAAGAAGCTTTTTAAAATAAATTCTTCCTCTGAAGAGGCCCAGTGCTATTGTATCTTCTTTTAAACAGCAGAAAGCCTTCCAGAAAGCCACATCAATTTTAAAGATCTGTAAAAGTATAATCTGAAATGTCCTGGTTTTAGTATTAAGTATTAGTATTAAAATAAGGCAGCTGAATTAAACCCTGACTTAGTCATGTTTGGAGTAGATCTATTTAAATAATTGGGAGGAGTTAGTGTGATTACATTTAAGAAAACTTTCTGGGATTAATATACTGCCATAATGTACATTTCTCCAATTCTTTGCTATTTCTATGGGTCAGGCGCACATGCACAGAAATACACAGCAAACAGTGTATATCATCTGTGCTGTTTGCTGTTTGCTGTAGGGCAAATTGCTGGGAGGCAGAGGCCTTTTTTCCTTGTTTTCCTCCCCCAAAACTAAAGTGCATCTTATACTTCGGTGCGTCTTATACTCCGAAAAATACGGTATATAGAAAAGGAACAAAAAGCAGGATAAAGGCAAAATAATTCGTATTTATAACAAACATATTTGTGTTTTGTGAATTTTGGGAGAGAAAGCACTCTATAAGAAATGATCACAGAGAAATACTATCGACTTTGCTACTATTTCTAATCTGGTAATGAAATAAATGTAAGCAAGCAACCTCAGAGCGCACTAAGGACCACAAATACTGTAAAAATTACCACTAGATGGCATTCTGCTGTTTAAGTTCATGCAATCATGTATATATCATAAACAACACCTTGTACCTGGCTTAGTATTTTTTTTATTTATTCATTTATTTATTTATATTCTGCCTTTATCATTTTCACAAATAACTCATCTAATTAGTAGCCAATGCAATTGCTTCAGAGCTAAACATTTACATAATTAGATATACCACTCAACAATCAGGTTGCCATATTCTGTACCGGCTGTGGTTTCCAACTAAAGTTCACAGTAGGCTCACAAAAAAATGCATCTTCTAAATATTAGCCTACTGGTATGCGAAAATAGTAAATTGCTGTGTCATTACCACATCAACTGAAAGTTGTAGCAGGTATTCCTCATCATAAAGATCACTTTGGCCTCCAATGATAGGAAGGATTCTAGGAAAATCCTAAAACTATGTACATGCTATTCTGAGGGAGTGCAATCCTGTTAATTATTAATGTCTTATTACATGTCTTGTACCAGAAAAACATCCACTCACAAGTTTTCCTCTCCTATTCAGTCTTAGATAATTGACCCCCATCTGTTCATCACTTTGACCAGACATTGGTTCAGAATACAAAGAGTATCTCATTAGAATGAGTTCTAACTCCGACTAGGTTCAGATTTCAGATTTCAGACATATTGTGTGGAGATCCAGCTCTCTCTCGAATGTTGGGAAAGATAGAAGGAAAGAAAACAATAGCAGAACAAGCATTGGATCAACTTTAGCAGCAAAGGGTGAAAGACTTGAGGGGCGAAGTTGGGGACAGATCATCCCAGAAAAGGTTTGTCTATGTGGTCATCAAGGGCCAACATTGATCATCCTAATAATATAGCATCTCACCAGACAGTAACCTTTTCCTAACCTTGGGCATGGAAATGAAGAAAGGTTGGATTTGGTTACTACTTGGATGGAGGAACCACAGGAATCTAGAGAAGCCACAGGAAGCCACAGGAATCTAGAGAAAGCATGCTGGAATATGGCAATGGCAAATAACATCTGTAGTAATATCAAGAAAATTATGGATACATCCATGACGTTGCCTAGAGTTGCATTCTTGAACACTTTTACAGCATAAAGATAAAGTAGAACTTTCTCAAATTCTGCCTGTGACAGACTTTCTGCTTTGTAAGAGGATCCTGGATCTTTTAAGGCTCTAACAAATAGTATGTGTCATATAAACAGTTGCCATAGTAATTACTTAAATTAGCACATCATTGATTTAGTCCTCTTTTTTGTAGGGAGGGGGTAGTTGAGGTTTCACTGTTCTCTGTTAAGCTGCTCTTTTTATAAGGTGACGAAGCAAATGCTTGGAATAGTTTCAGAGAACAGCAAGTGATTTATATACAAAAAGGTGTATTAAACATACCTTTGCAGCAGAACAAGAGTGTCATTTTCTCTGCATGTGGTGGATTGCTTTAATGATCTATAGCTATAGATTTAAAATTCTGCATATTGTACATCAAACTGGCATTTGTTGTAACCCACGGTCCTGTAAATTTTTTCCTCTTTTCAAGGATTTCATTGAGCTGTGCAACCTATTTTTCACATTCCGGAGTTGATCCCTCCCGTGAGCTTACCTGCAAATGGCCTAAAGTTATGATGGAAATTATATGTATTATAACAAACATTTGCAAGAACTGATCAAAATGAATTGTGTCTTGCTTGGTGGATTGAGTGTGGTGTTTTAATAATACCTAAGGCTAACCCTGAATCCAATTTCAGTTGTCAGAATATGAAGGCAGGCAAAATATGGAGCCAAGAAAGTGACAGTTTATGTTTCGTATTAAGAGAATGATTTAGCTTTCCTGCAAAATTAATGTTCAACTCCCTCATAAAATACCATATATTAATGTGTATTTGATATTCTGTCAGGAATATGTTATATCTCTAGGTTTCACTAAATGTATTCTTCAATGCAATTAATGTTGTACATGAATGAATTCTAATAAATTATTACATTAGTCATACCCACTTTATATCTGCCTGAAAATTAAGATTTATTTTACAAGTAGACTGTATAGAACTATACATTTTACTTCTAACTCCTCCAAATGTCAAGTCACTTTGTTTCCCTGTTGTAGCCTACATCAAGCCATCACAATTGAAACTACGCAGAAGGAGATATAGCTTTTTTTTTGTGCTACTGAGCCTAGAAAAGGTAGAATATAATGTGTGATACTGTATGCATGTCTGCTGCATCTAGAGCAAATGAGCATCACTGTCATGGATGGTCTAAGCATGCACAGGATCTGGTGTGCTATCGTTACCTTTTCTACTAAAACCAGAAATAAGCTGTGCTCCTTCACAACTTGAGAACCGTTACAGATATGAACTTTTAGGTTCTGGTGTGTTTACTGTCAGGATTTAGAGGGTTGCTGCTTAGAAAATGTTACTTTTCAGGAATGAAGTGCAGGCCGGGCCTACTGCCTATGTTTTGTCTCATTTTATTACCAGTTCTGAAAAATACTTTTCTCCTATGTTTGGAAGTTAGCTTAACTGCTTCATTTGCCACTAGCCTAAGCTGTGCGCACATTCAAGATAAAATAGTAAAAAAGGAATTCAAAAAGGTAGTCATCTTCTGTAATCTGCTTTAGCTTGCTGAGCTATTTGCTACTCTAAAATCAAATTTGATTTTCTAAAGAGCCTTACTTAAATATGCCTCAGACACTGAATGTAGTGGTAGAAAACATTTTTCTTTTAATCCGGGACGCAGAGAATTCAGTAGTTGTTTTCTAAACTTCTTTGGCATAAAATTGGTGCTTTTTTCCGAACCATATCAGATCAGGAAACGTCTCTCCCTTGCTGATGGTATATATTGATAGCAGAATAAACATTTTAGATCCATAGGCTCCATTACTATGAACTTGAATTAGCATCAAATAATAAAAAGAATAATTGGCTTTTCAGCTACAACTTTAAAGTTTTCATCTGGATACACTGCTGCCTTTGGTGCTTGCATTTTAGAAGTGATTCTCATAGGCATTTCCTCTGCTATGACCTTGTCTTGACCTATGACAAGACATTTCCCCATGTTTCTCAACCTTGACAACGTTAAGATGTATGGACTCCAACTTCCAGAATCCCTTAGCTCAGGGGTAGGCAAAGTTGGCTCTTCTATGACTCGTGGACTTCAACTACCAGAATTTCTGAGCCAATCAGGCTAGCTTAGGAATTGTGGGAGTTGAAGTCCACGAGTCATAGAAGACATAGAAGATAGCCAACTTTGCCTATCCCTGCCTTAGCCAATTTGCTAATTCTGAGAGTTGAAGTCCACACATCTTAAAATTGCTAAGGCTGAGAAACTCCCCTCCAGATTGTAGGAGAATAATTAACACTATGTTTTTCTCTCTGCCCCCATTCCAGGGGTGAAATCCAGCAGGTTCTGACAGGTTCTGGAGAACCGGTAGCGGAAATTTTGAGTAGTTCGGAAAACCGGTAGCGGAAATGTTGAGTAGTTCGGAGAACCGGCAAATACCACTTCTTGCTGGCCCCAGAGTGGGGTGGGAATGGAGATTTTGCAATATCCTTCCCCCAGGAGTGGGGAGGGAATGGAGATTTTGCAGTATCCTTCCCCTGCCACACCCACCAAGCCACAACACGCCCACCAAGCCACGCCGACAGAACCGGTAGTAAAAAAAATTGGATTTCACCACTGGCTCTAGCCCTAATATCTTCCTGGTTCAATACAAATAATGATGCACAACCATTGGAAGAAGTAAAAGTGAAAATGAATACTAATGCCTTCTTATGTGTGCAGTTGTACCTCCATCCAACACAGCATCTGTGCCATTTGAGGTACTTTGCTCTGCTTCACTAACATCACTGCAACTGCCCCTCTCTTTCTTGAATCTGAAACAAATCCAGTAGCCTGAAATGATTACAGAGCATGCATCCTTTCTTGCCAGAAAATAAGTCCAATCCTTTGAATGTAGCTTTGGGGAGAAAAACTTTTTTATGATTTCATATTCAGTGTGAGTACATTGAATGTACTCAATTCAAGCAAAGCTACTTATGCTTTCATCTGCCAAGAGAATGGACACTACAGTGAATATAAGTCTGGCCTTAACATAAACCGAGGAGAAGTAGATTGGTTCAGCCACAGAATGGGAGACAAGAATAAAGGCAAGAATTGCTTTAAAATTGCTTTATCTCAGCCATGGAGGGTGAATTCCATTTAATGCAGCCACATACCTTAAGCCAGCACCGCACAGTATGGAACCCTACTTCTTATTGTGCATGTGGCTGGTTCTGGATGAGCAACTTTTTAGCAGCATTAATAATACTGCTACAGAATCAGCCTATAACAATAAAGGTCAGAGACGTTTTGCAGATACACAGATTGAAAGCAACTGTAGACACCCACTTTGGTATTTTAGCACAGACAAATGCTGAAGGGCTTTCCTTAGGCTACTCTTCTCAGCAGATGGTATTAAAATAGGTTGTTTAGTAGTACTAATGAAGTCATCTCACCTAAAGGGCAAAAAGAAGCCTGAAGAGAAAAACATTCTTTATTTGAATGCAGAAAGCAAGTTAAGGGCCAGGGGCGGGTTCCACTTACCTTTCGCTACCGGCGCGCATCGCGACATTTCGCGCGCGCATCCCGCTGCACGAGTCTACTTCCGCGCATGCACAGAAGGAAATTTGAAGCTGAAACACAGCTGAGAAGCCATCCAAACCAGGAAAAAAGCGCCGATTCTACCTCCGCGCATGCGCAGAAGGACATTTCAAGCCGAAAAAAGATGGCAGCGCGCACGGACCGGAAAAGATGGCACCAGAGCCGTCATGCCTAAATTGCATCATCAGCGGGCTGCTACCAGAGTACCAGGTAGGAACCCACCCCTGTTAAGGGCCTACCATAAGTTATGATGGAGCCAAGGTGGTGCAGTGGTTAGAGTGCAGCACTGCAGACTACTTCAGCTGACTGCTAGCTGCAGTTCAGCTGATCAAATCTCACCAGCTCAAGGTTGACTCAGCCTTCCATCCTTCTGAGGTCAGTAAAAATGAGGATCCAGATTGTTGGGGGCAACATGCTGACTCTGTAAACCGCTTAGAGAGGGCTGTAAAGCACTATGAAGTGGTATATAAGTCTAAGTGCTATTGCTATTGCTATGGATAGGTCTCCAGTGTCAAGTTGCATAATATTTAGTTTAAATCTAAGCTCTTTATGATGTTTTGGAAATGAGATATGGATGTCTGGACCCTGAAAGCACGTCTTCTCTGTAGCAGTACCTGCCCTCTGTAATATGGTTCCCCCAAAATTCAATTGACTCCCCCCTGACTGGTATTTTGAAGAGTCTTAATTACCTTCACCCAGGCCTTTGGAGTGCAATAGCACTTAGACTTACTGTATATACTGCTTCCCAGTGCTTTACAGCCATCTCTAAGCAGTTACAGAGTTAGCATATAGGTAGAACTTGACTTATGACCACAATTGAATCTAAAATTTATGTTGCTAAGTGGAAATTACTTTTCTTGCCACAGTTATTAAGTGAATCATTGCATTTGTTAAGTTAGTAACATGATTGTTAAGTGAATCTGGATTCCGCATTGACTTAGCTTGTCAGAAGGTTGCAAAAGCTGATCACGTGACCAAATGATACTGCAACAGTCATTAATATGAACCAGTTGCCAAGCCTCTGAATTTTGATTATGTGACCATGGGATGCTGCAACGGTCATAATTTGAAAAACAATCATAAATCTTTTTTTTCATTGCCCTTGTAACTTTGAATGGACACTAAATGAATTGTTGTAAGTCGAGGATTACCTGTATTTCCCCCAACAATCTGGGTCCTCATTTTACCGAATTTGGAAAGATGGAAGGCTTACTCAACCTTGAGCTGGTGAGAATCAAACTGCTGGCAGTCAGCAGAATTAGCTTGCAATACTGCATTCTAACCACTGCACCATCACGGCTCTTATATGACAACTGGTGTCCTTTTTTCTCCCTTTCTGTTTTTTTCTCAGTTTATTTTCTTGACATAATGGTTCTTTTACTTAATTTTATTATTTATTTATTTATTTATTTATTTATTTATTTATTTATTTATTTAATTATTTAATTTATTTATTTATTGAACATGTACTAGATAACAGGTATAAGTATAAACATGGACATGAACAAGGAATGAGTACAAATAAATGGGACAGGGACGGTAGGCATGATGGTGCGCTTATGCACGCCCCCTTTTACGGACCTCTTAGGAATGGGGTGAGGTCCACGGTAGAAAGTTGAAGGTTGAAGCTGTGGGGGTTAGAGGATGTAACAATGGAATCAGGTAGAGAATTCCAGGCGTTGACCACTCTGTAGTTGAAGTCATATTTTCTGCAATGGAGTTTAGAGCGGTTTACCTTGAGTTTGTATCTATTATTTTCCTGTGCATTATTGAGATTGAAGCTGAAGAAGTCATTGACAGGTAGGATGTTGTAGCAGACAATTTTGTGTACTACACTTAGGTCAGACCGTAGTCGGCGTAGTTCTAGGTTGTCTAAGCCCAAAATTTCAAGTCTGGTGGCATAAGGTATTCTGTTGTGAGCAGAGGAGTGGAATACTCTTCTCATGAAATACCTCTGGACTCGTTCAATTGTGTTAATGTCCGATATACAGTGTGGATTCCAGGCAGACGAGCTGTATTCGAGAATTGGTCTGGCAAAGGTTTTATATGCCCTAGTTTGCAGTACAATGTTACCGGAGAAGAAGCTTCTCAAAATTAGGTTAACAACTCTTAATGTCTTTTTGGCAATGCTCTTACGGTGAGCTCTGGGCTTAGATCATTTGAGATGAGTACTCCTAGGTCCTTGACAGAGTGAGGGTAGTCTACGAGGTCGTATCCGCCCAGCTTGTATTTGGTGTTCTGATTTTTGTTGCCAATGTGACAATGTACAAAAACAATGTAAGTTGTTTTTGTGGTTTTTGCATTATTCTTAAATGTTTTAACAATGGTAAACTACTCAGAGTTGCTGAGAGTTGGGTGGCATATACATTTAAATTATAATGGGATAGCATTTGAAGGAGGAAAATAGAAGTCCCTTTCCTCAAAATGATTTTTTTCTTCCTTATTCAGAATTGCTTCAAAGCTGCTGGGAGGGGGAAAATGCTACATAAAATATGTAAATCAGAAACAGTAAGAAGTTTTCTTCTGAACTTGTTACTGGAAGCAAATAAGCTTCTGGCTTTGCTGACAGTAAATGTGAATTTCTTTTCTTTTTTAAAGGATGTTATTTAGTATAAGTGCATTCTCTTTTCCACTGCAACACTCTGTCTCTTTCTCATTCTCTGAAATTATATATATTTATATTTTGGAAGCACTACTGATAAAATTTGCTGTAATGTACCTACAATCTTAGGGCTATGCTTGTTTTTGAAGAGGTGCTTTACCTTATCCAATACTGATGTGAAACACTCTTTTGAAGCTGCTTTGCAAAGTCACACACATCACCTTTCTAAAAAGTGAAGCAAACAACCATATTGGATCCCTCTACAAGTATTCCTGAGAGCATTTCTGACAGGTCTTGTAGATGGGAAAGTCTTAAGGACAATTACTGTAAATCCCAATAGGTACCTAGAAATTGTGTGAAAAACTATGTTGACATGAATTACCTCATCTCCATGCCAAATTAAAGCAAATCACTGCCATCAGAATGTAAAAATGCCTCCACAAAAAATATGGCCCTCTTGCATAGACCTAAAAAAGAATAGATCTGGGCTGAGTTTCCATTCACTCAGAAATATATAGGAAATGCACCCACATATTCTTTCCCATATAGCAGTAGTCTATTCAGTAAACCAGTGGCAGGAACACTGTCAGTGTATTGAAAAATACATGACCGAAGTACCCTTGAACTGGTTCCATAAGTCTTCCATAAGAAAGCCTCCATGGCTTTCAGATGTATACTGGACATTTATTTATTTTATTTATTTATTAGTGAGACTTATATATCGCCTCATAGTGCAAGCACTCTCTAAGTAAGCACTCTCTAAGACATGTCAAGGTTTCAAGTAATATAAAAGCATTTAACCACGAATTTTATTAGGAGAAGGTTGCTGCATCAATGGATTCATGGCACAAAATATTAGCAAGAGTTAGCAATAGAAATAAAACTTAGACTTATATACCTGCTTCACAGTGCTTTAAAGCAGAGGTCTCCAACCTTGGCAACTTTAAGACTTGTGGACTTCAACTCCCAGAATTCTGAAAGTTGAAGTCCACAAGTCCACATGTCTTAAAGTTGCCAAGGTTGGAGACCTCTGCTTTAAAGAACTCTCTGAGTGGTTTACAATGTCAACATATTGCCCCCAACAATTTGGGCCCTCATTTTACCGACCTTGGAAGGATAGAAGGCTGAGTCAACCTCAAGCCGGTCAATGTTAGACTGCATCCTTCCCCAGAAAAATAAGAAAAGTTGAATTCCTGTTTGAAAGTATACAAGATAGCAATAGTTCTTGGCTTTTCTCTTCTTTGAAAATCAAGAACACTCTGTGCACTCTCAGCATCATGTGGCTGTGCAGAAAAAAAGAATGAAAGTGTTTGCTTGGAACAGAAAGGGAAAGCTGAATGTCTTGGCTAATTTGCACATCTTCAAAGTAAACAATCCCACTCTCATCATCTAAACAGACTGCAAATTCTTTTCAAATATTCCATGAATTGTCAGATACAAACCTGTCAGAACAAAGCAGAAAAAAATGCCCTGCAATTTGCAAACATACCTTTCCTTATTTTTCCCCTCTTCAGATGTTTTTATATTAGGAATGCTGGAATCTCTAGACCTGATCCACAGCCCAATTAATATAAAAATACTGGGTATTCAAGTTTATGTTCTGCTTTCCTTCTTCCACAAAAGAATTTCAGGTTCAAGATTTTTCAGCTTTGTGGGGAGAAGAATAGACCTCCACAATGTCTTTATTGAATGCTGAGGTGCTATTTTATTATTTTCATTTGTAAAATTTCTACATTACTTTCTGTACAACATTTCTATATCACCTACAGTAATTCTGCAGACAGTTACCAAAAGTAATTCTATATTTAGCATCATTATAATACTTAACATTTGTAAGCTGTTTTTAAGTATTATTCTGTGATTGAAGATTTTTCCTACTTTTTTTTAAAAAAAGTACTGTTATTCAATTTGATGCCAGAAAAGAAACGTCTTTGGTAATTTTTCAGTAGTGATAACTATTTTAGTGGCTTTGAGCATTGTGAGATCATGGGTTATGGGTTACATGAACAATGAGTCTGAGTGTCTGCCTTTAATCATAAAGTCAATAGTAGCCTGAAGCTTCACTTAAATCATGAGATGATACTGTGGGATTAAATGGAGTTTTATTTTAGCCATCTTCTCATGGTCTCTTTCCCAATTAGGAAAAAATATCACTAGCCCATTGTGTTAAATTGTATTAACTACACGGGTGCCCTCCACCTCAACAATTCCTCTAAAAGCTGACCTGAGATTTTTGAAAATTCACCTCAAGCATTTGTAGATGTCATTATTGGATAAAATCTCTTGAACTGTCATGGGATGGTGGCCATTTACATTTATAATGTATCTTATTTCCATTACCTTTTCTATCTTACCTGTCTGCTCTTTCAGTTTTTTAAACCACAATTTTGGCAGCCATGTTACTTAAACTAGTTTACAGTCATAATCCTTTTTGTCTAACAGGAAAAGTACCTTGGGATCAAGGCCATAACAAAGCAAGTCCTAAAATACAACTCCCTGCTTCAGAATGAAATTATTCGGGGCTGGAGGTGGAGAGATTTACATTAATCATCTAATCAAAATGCCAAATTCTACATTTTAGGTATTATTAGATTGTGACCTCTCTTGATACTGAATCATAATTAAATGTGTTGTTCCTGTTATTGTCTTTCAGTTTCAGGAACCTGAGATAGCATAATGGCTAACAAATTCCACATAAGTGATATGTGTTTTTGTGACAATACAAATCCAGTCTGTGTTAGTATGATGGCTGTGAACTGTGATGCCTGATGCTGGGAAGTACTAAAATACCTCACTCTTACCTTCTTGGTTGATTGTAGATAAGGATTTCCTTATATTTTTCAGTTCTTTGTCTTTTCTGGCATCTGGCATCAAGGTTGACTCAGCCTTCCATCCCTCTGAAGTCAGTAAAATGAGGACCCAGATTGTTGGGGGCAATATGCTGACATTGTAAACCGCTTAGAGAGGGCTGTAAAGCACTGTGAAGAGGTATATAAGTGCTTTCCTACTGCTATCTGTAACGTAAGAACAATAATTCTGATCAATCGTTCAGAGATTTCAGGTTATGAAGGATATAAGATTGTTTTAAATAACTTGTAATGTGGTTACTATTAGATCGGTGGGTCAGGCCGGACAGGAACGGAGGCAGACTCAGATGTGAACAGCAAACAGTAAACCTTTATTTCAGCACCATAGAACAGAACAGAGTACAGGCGGCTTGACAGCTCCTTTTACACTGGAGTTGTCAAACTCTGAGCCAATAGCAGGGCTCCAATTTCCCGCTCGCTGTCTGCTTGCATCAGAGCCAATCAGGTTGGGAGAGGAAGGGGCATGGCCAACGTCCTGTGGGGAATCCCAAATCTCAACTGCTCGGAGACCTGGAACAAATCGCTTCCAGGTCAGATCTGCCCTGGAGGGGCAGGGAAGAAGAGAGGCACTTGTCTGGGATCTGGGGGGGGCTTGCAAACCCCCCAGGGAGCTAGCACCAGCCTCTCGGCCAGCAGCTGAAGAAGACAACCCTGTCGCCATTAGCTGGGATGGTCACAAACAAATGGATTGATTGAAGAGATTGTGAATTGCCTGGGTGACAAAATCTAAGCGTTTGTGCTGGAGAGAGGTGAAGAAGTACTGAAGCTGGTGAGTGTTTGGCCGATATAACCAGGAAAGTAAAGATTTGGAGGAGCCAGTGTCAACCTCCATTTTGAATTGTTAGCATTCGAGGTGGACAGTCACAAAGAGTTTGTGAGGCGAATTGGACACAGTTGTCTGGCTCACAGCCATGGTGTGAGGCTGGGTGGTTCTGGAGATGGAGAAACAATCATCTCTGGGAGGAGGAGGTTTTCTGTTGGATCTTGGCTGGTAGGCAGGTGTGGATCTTGGTGGGTAGGCAGGTGCTGGTGGTAGATTGGAGGAAGGCAGGGAGGCTCTGAACACCCTAGACAGGTGGCCTTTCTTGCCACAGCAGCGGCAGATGGCAGTTCTGAACTTGCAGTCAGCCTGAGGCAAGCTGCCTGATGTGATTTTTTGCCTGAGGTAATTTTTCTGCGTGTGGTCTGGAGGCGGCTAACATCAGCTTCTTCATCTGAGGGGACATCTAACTCAGTTTCTTCGTAATGTACTGATTGGCTCATGGGTTGATTTGTTAGTGGCCGGAAACACTGCATTTCAGTGACTGATTTTTTGGATAGCTCAGAAGCCCTGACTTTGTCTAGGGCAGTCATAAGGGTCAGCTCTTTTCAGGCCAGCAAACGGCGCTGGAGTCACAGATCTTGCAGTCCACAAATGAGTGGAGGAGGTCAAGGAGGAGGTCGTCAAGATCTGAGAACTCACAGTTGATGGCGGCTGTTCATTTCCATACATTTGAAGGCAGGATTTGATTAAATTCCCAGAAACAAATTAAGGGAGAAACTGCTCACTTTTTTCCTCTTCAGAAGACTAATACAATGTATGTCCTCTGTGGTCCTCAAGGATATCTCTCAACCCATAGCTTTCAAAATGGGTAATACAGAGATATATTTAGGAAACCATTCTTTTCAACTGTTAAATAGATGGTACAAACTTTGCCAAGATCAGAGTTTCTCCTTCTCCTTCAGTAGACAATAAACATTTTAAATTAGGCTGTACAGAGATAACACTTCTCTCTACACTGTAAATAGGTTTGAGAAATTGTCTCAGGGCTCTCCCTTACTATGAGGAAATATGGCTTCCTCAAGTGGGATAAAGCTAAAAGTATTCTCAGAATTCTGGTATACACCATTACTCCTAAAAATAGACAGTATCAGTATCAATCAATGATACTTTAAATACTTTGGAGTCTCCTTTGCCTCAGAATTCTGGAAAAAATAGAAAAATTGTCCTATATTTTTTAAGTGATTCCTGCATGGAACATGGGTTGAACTATATGGTCTTTCCATCTCTATACTTCTATGATTAAAGGAACATCTATTGGAAGTTAAAATCAGACATGCCAAGCTTGGAATTACGGTTGCCGTCCATTGCATATGCAACAGAGAGATGACCCTTAAAAGTTCCAGAGATTAAAATGATGCAGAAAGTCTTTTCAATATTAAAATGTTCTGCTTGCATTCTTTAATTAACTAAACTTCAGACCCAAGTTAGAGCCTTCTTCAACTTTAATGCAAAAATATTCTATAAGTCTTTTAAGATATTACCTTTGAGACAATGTATGTGAGCAACAATTAAGGGATGGGTTGTGCAAAAGTGTTATTGCACAGAGTGTGGAACTTTGCTGCATATGTTCTCTAATATTTGTTAGTTTGCATAGTAATATATAATTACTATGGAATGGATAATGGAATGGATAAAATGATTGTCAAAGAATTAGGCATGAAAATACATATATAGATGTGTATATACATGTATGTCGAATCATACAAAAGATGTATGAATTAGGGAAAAAACTAATTTTGAAAAGTAATCAAATAAAATTCAGAATTTTGAATCGATTCATTAAAAATATTTCTAAAACATGCGCTGAATCATCCAAATCAGGGGTATAATGCTACCGGTTCGGCCTGGTTCGGGCGTACTGGTAGCGGCAGCCGCCAGTGGTTCAGAGAACTGGTAGCGGTGAGAGTGCGAGGTTCCACCCGGACGTCACCATTTTCTTGCTTTTAACCCTCTGCGCATGTGCAAAGCCTTCTGCGCATGCGCAGAGGTAATAAAGCATGTGTGACGGTGGCACATGCACGCAAAAGTGCGCTTCTGAACCAGTAGGGAAGGTAAATAGATTTCACTGCTGATCCAAATTAATGTGAAGGCATCCAATTCAATTTGTCTATTCAGTGTAGGTGATGAACAGGCTGGACTGGAAGGAGGGGTCAAATGCACCATCAGTTTCGCTACACTTCAACAAGAGACCTAAGGCCAGACCCCCTTGAATCAGATCATATCAGATTCTTGTGTATAGATAGCATGAAATAAACTTTAGTGCTTTGAACTCAATTCCTGTTCCTGGTTACTTGTGCCTGACATTCAGACTGACTTGCCAAGTCAGTTTGGAAAACAATTTGATTTGATTTAATTATCTTCCAATTGAAATTCTGAATTGAATATTTTCATATCCTTATGCACACATTCTCTTATTCATATTGCCATACATACATACTCCAACGCTCGAGGAGTGGGCAGCATTTTTCATTTATTTTCTGTGACTGAACTAGCAATAGGAACAGTTTCAGCACTGAGGACAAGGAAAACAGTATAGAATTATGGCACTGTGTTTCATCCACATTTATCATCAACCTTGGCGTACTAACAAAATATGTAATGCATTATCATCATGTAGGAGGATGGATAGTCATCAATAGAAGTGCACCATGTGTTCAATACAAACATTTGCCAAGTGATTCTGTGATTAATTTTCTTCTTATATCTTTTCCTTTCTTCAAGAAGCTCAAGCTCTGCTTTTTCATTTTTTAATATGCTGGAAGAAAGGGATCAATTAGATAACAAACATAAGTAGACCAATGTCATACCCAGTGAAGTTTATTGATAGCTAGCATTTTTAATTGAATCTTTAAACTCAACCTTTGATGAAGCACTGAGGATGTGATCACTAGCTGAATGCTAACTTCACTTCACTTTTGGACTGGCATGGTATTTGTTTCTTGGAATTTGACACATGATCTGGCCTGAATTTAAAACTTTCTATATATCATTTTTATTAAGACTTTTAAACTGGAAGAGAAAAGCTAACACAAACTAATAGAAAGTAAGGAAGAAAAAAGAAATCAAAGAAAAAGCAAATGGTTCAAGAAAAGGAAAAAAAGTTAAAGAATAAAAGAAAAGAAAGGAAAAAAGTATAAAGAAGTGGCTTGCAATATTCTTCATAGAAGTTATACCATATTTTTTGGAGTATAAGACGCTCCGGACTATAAGACACACTTTCCTTTTTAGGGGAGGAAAACAAGAAAAAAAATCTGCCTTTGCCTCCCAGCATCCATCCGGTATACATCTGGCCTGTTCGATGTGATCCATTCGGCACTGCTGCAGCCCATTTGCTGTGGCCCATTCGTCAGCATGGCCCATTTGCTGCGGCCCATTTGCTGCTGCTGCAGCCCGTTCACCGCCACCCATTTGCTGCCGCCCATTTGCCACCGCCGCGGCCCATTCAGCGCAGTCTGTTTGCTGCCTCCACAGCCCATTTTCCATGGCCCATTTGCCACCCCCATGGCCTGTTTGCCGTGGCCTTTTCAGCGCCGCCCATTTGCCACCACCCATTTTCCGCTTCCACTGCCTGTTCAGTGCGGCCCATTTGCCGCTGCCCATTTGCCACCGCCTGTTCGCTGCCACTGCGGCCCTTTCGGTGTGGCCCATTCGTTGCCGCCGATCCCCTCCACCTGGAACGGGCCAAAAATGCGACACGCGGAGGCTGAAAACAGCCAAAGGGTGGGGGCTGGCAGGTGGGTGGGTCTTTGGTAACATTTGGTGTATAAGACGCACCGCAATTTTCACCCACTTTTTTTGGGGGGGGAAGTGTGTCTTATACTCCAAAAAGTATGGTAAATACTAATTTAAATATAGTTCCAAACGAACAACCAATCACACGACCAACTAACCATACTGGCACACAAGACATTTATAAGCTAAGGAGAATAGGACAAGAAAATCCTGATGATGATGTTACTTATTCTGGTAACGAAACGTTCAGAAACTAAATTGAAACAAGCTTGGAGAGCAAACCACTACCAAAATCTGAAACCCGAGCTACAAGTATTTTCTATTATTTCATATTTAACCTCTCTCTAAAGTTGCATCATATTACTCTTCTTTCTATAATCTATCCTGTTTAATCATCAAAAGTCATATTTTTTCATTTTTACAAAAAAAAAAGCCCAGAAGGCTTCTAGCCAGCAATAAATTTAGATAATCTTTTACTCTAATAAGTAAAGTGTTAATTTTAATTGATAAGTTAATTTATCAGTTAAGTTAATTTATCGATTTCAGCAAAATCTCTCAACTTTATCAACCATTCCTTCATAACTGGTAGGAGTCAGATTTTCCCATGTTTATGCATACAGTAATCTCACTGCTGTGATCATATATTAAAATAATTTCCCATGACTTTTTGTGAACTCAAAATTGTCTAGGTCCTGATATCAGTATTCCTTTTAATTATTTCGCATAATGAACATTAAAAAACAAACTTAAAGTAACAAGCAGTATCTTGTTTCCCTGCAGTTTAAACACTGTTTTGTAAGGCATGCAGTTCAGATATAGTGCATGGTCATCTTGCAAATTATTGGCCTACTCAATGAGTTATTTGAAGCTATTTCAGATACCCCTGAATTTTTTTCTCTCCAAATAATATACAAGACAGAAAAAGAACTGACTTGTTTTTCCAGGTGTAGTGGAATGAGATAGTAGATCAGGCTATTTGTAAATGTTCCATTTCATAAAAGACTTCATGAAAACAAATAGAAAACTAACACAATAAAGCGGGAAATGGTATGGTGGTAGACCAGTGGTGGGTTGCTGCAGGTTCGGACCAGTTCTTTAGAACCTGTAGCGGAAATTTACCGCCGCTCGCCAAACCGACAGCGATGACTGACGGTCCATGCGCCTGAACCGGTCCTCCGGTTGCCGCGGCTTGCCAAAAAAACGGGTCTTTCACGCGTCGTGATGGGGACGCACTTCCGTCACGATCAGACCCAGTAGGGAAGATAAGTGGAACCCACCCCTTTGGTAGACCATGCCAAGACAGCAGTCGCTGTTTCTGTATGCTTGACAGCCCTCTAAAATAATTCTGATAGACATTTATTAATTGGCTACAAAGAACCTTCTCCTTCTCTTTAAAGGTTATTTACCCCCCTTTTTTAAAAGAACAGGTGCCTTTTATAGAAGGCTTAGACTGGGAAAAATTTCATTGATTCAGTATTAGCTCCTGTGAGCATACAATTCAACAAACACTCCATAAAGGCAACAGCTGGTATCTGTGACCCCTGATATGAGATGGTTTTCCAGACTTATGCTTTCCCCTCTCACTACTGACACATGGAAAAGCTCTATGAGATTTACTTTGGCATCTAATTTATTCACTCATTTTTCTCCCCTCTCTTGAAAAAGGTCAGGCAGTTTAATAACAGATGTCAAAAATACACACAACACTGTAGAAAAATATGCTTAGTATAACCAGGCAATGAGAAAAAAATGTGATAGGAGACAACATCTTTATGTTTGTGTGTCCCCCCCCCCGTTGAACACAGTGTCTGCTTATAACTTAACATGTACAAAAAATGGGGGTAGACCATGAACTTTGTGTGGAGATCCTGAATGTTTACATAATAATCTTTGTAATATGCATGGGGGGGGGAATTGTGTTGGATAGCAAGTAGATTTATAGTGTAGAAAGAAGATATAGAGGGGGGAAACCATTAAAGTTAGGGAAATGACTTGTCGAAAAAAATATTCTTGAAGCTGGTGCTTTTGTGCAAGAAAATTAAAGATAACATGAAATAAATTGGTGGCAGGAAAGCCTGAGTGACTTAGGTATGACAAGAGTTAAGAACCTGTAGTATGCTCTCCTCCATTAGGGAGGAAGAGACTCAGGGGGAAAAAAGGACTGAACTAAGAGAGGAAGAAATGGAAGACCCATGAATGTCTGACCAATAGGAATAGATATGAGGGTGAGTCAAAAGGTAATGCCATTTTCTTTATTTCAGGCTAAGTTTTTGATAAAAATACCTGAAATTTTTCCCAGTTATAAATGATTATATCATTTACGTTCTGAAATATTTTGTTTCTTACTTTTCAGGTTTTTAGACTCACAAGGAGAATTCAAAATGGCTGCCCCCTTAGAGTTGTGTCAAAAACAAAGAGCAGTGATTGAATTCCTTGTTGCTGAGGGGGAAACACCTGTGAACATTCACAGACGATTACAAAATGTGTTTGAGGACAATACTTTAGATTTCGGCCCCATGAAAGAGGGTTTGAGAGGCAAACATTATTCCAGTGACGAGAAAATGAAAACTGCAGTGAAGAAGTGGCTCAAAGAACAGTCAACAAAATTTTACGAGGCAGGGATACATGCTCTCATTCGAAGGTGGAACATTGCTATTGAGAGAAATGGTGACTATGTTGAGAAGTAGGGATGTGATCCACAGAGGAACAGCTTCATTTTGATGTATGCTACATGTTCCTGTGTTGGTAATTATACCTGTCCTAAAGAAAATGGCATTACTTTTTGACTCACTCTCATAATTATGGGCAAAGTAGGTCTTTTAGATAAGGAATGATGTAAAATGCAGAATCTGTAGTAGTGGTCATTAGGTTTTATAGGTTCAGAGAGCCAATACATACAAAGTTGTATTCTAACAAATTATTTACCCTGGCTTCTTCTAGTAGTTTTTTTTTATTCACAGGCCAGGAGTATTCTTCCCCAGCTAAGGAATAATATATCCACAAACAATTTTGTATCCAAGGAAGACATTTATTTCTGCTGCTGTGTAAACTGGATTGAAACTAGATGTTTTTTGTTTGTTTGCTCACTAGTGTGTTCGTGTGTGTTACTTGTTTCTGTGATTCCATTGTACTAAACCCAAATGGGCTACTTTCCCTTGGATGCATGCCGGTAGCTAAGGTTGACATTACTCCTGACAGCCTATGTGTGAGCTTGAAAACATAATTGACATACTATGTCCTTCAGGCTCAGAAAACCTGATAACATATATACAAAGCATGAGTGCCAATAAATTAGCCTTTGATTTGAGCCTACCTTTCCATTTCACCTCTTCCAGAAAATCAAACATGTACATAACAAGAGACCTACAGACAGAAAAAATATGCTTCAGCCTTTAAGAACATCTTCATATAGATGTGCAGAGCTTTCAAGTACTCAGATAAACCTCATCCAGAGATAAAGAGCACTTTATGGTTTTTAATTGCATCCTAACCTTTCATTAATTGGGCTCTGCGTAACAAACAGCCTCCCATAATAACTCTGCAGCCTCTGTGCAGGATGCAAATGGGCATCAATCAAGGAAAAGGTACCTGAGAATCACAGGCTGGCATTCTCTACAGGAGCTAATGGGATCGTCAAACACAATGGATAGCCTCCAATTATCCAGCAGCCTTTTGTTTCATTTGGAACTACTTTGGAGGCAAGTGACCCATGAAAAGCAGACAGCTCTGCCAGAATCCCTGATGTTGTGAAAGCTGCGCACAAATCCCCATCAGGTTTGGCTCATGGGAAACCAGTTATACAAAACTGAGAATCAAATATATGGAAAGATCACATGAAATGCATTCCTCTGGGCCAAGAACCATGCAGACAGGAAGCGATAAAAATACATAATGGGCAGGGAAGCAATTCGTGTGGAATATTTGACTTACATTTCTCCTAGGTGTTTCCAACCTTTTTTTCCTCACTCTCTGTAATGTGTTCTACTGATTTCATTGGAACTAAGGACAATTCCACATTCTTAGACTTTATTCCCTGTGGCAGTTTTGGGGATTGGACCTATCTATTTCAATTAGCTAGAAAAATAGATGCCGAAAGGTGTTCTGACTTTTCATAGGCTGGGAGATAAATTCCTATCACACAACAAAACCAAATAAAGTGTCTATTGTCTCCATGGTGAGATCTTTGAATAGACAGAATTCACATGTTTTTCTCAAAAAGATTTCTCCCATAAAATCCTTTCTATATGGTAATACTATCCATCATTATTATTCTGCTGTAAGGTCCTGATATTTAGATGCCAAACAATTGTTTGATTTTCTGGCTAGATCTGCAACATCACAGATGGAGCATTTTGACCAATTAAGCAAAGCAAATGGTCAACCTCCCCAAAGAGGATGGATTTAACTTAGTGTCCACATTCTATAAAACAGTGAATTCAGTGTTCAAGAGAAAGAAATAAGATACCGTGTTTCCCCGAAAATAAGACCCTGTCTTATATTTTTTTGAACCCTGAAATAAGTGCTTGGCCTTATTGCCATGCACTCAAAAGCCGGATTGGGGGATGTCTTATTTTGAGGGAAACAGGGTAGTAGTAATCATAGTGCAGAGAAGATGGTAAGAGAGAAATAATCTGGCCTCCTTGGATGTTGTTAGAGATTTAGGGGTTCATTATTATTCCAGTAAGGAACCCTGCAACTCTAACAACATCCAAGAAGGCCCAGATTATTTCTCACCTACCATCTTCTTTGCAATGAAATCTAAATGTGTACTGAAATAAGAGAGCTTATTCAAGAGTTAATGGAAAAGGACAACCATCCCATTTGGAAGAAGTATACCAATCTTTGGTCAAGGGTATATAATAGTTGCACTCCCTTGTTAGAATGTCCAAACAAGCTCAAAGTCACAGGACTGAGATTTAATCTTCCTCTGCTGAGCTATCTTGTAACTCTAATGTAATGTGCTTGATTTAGTGAATCACATGCTGTTACATTTTTGACTTTGCTATTTTCTATAAAGTCTTTCATAACCATTTGTCTGTAAAATGGAAAGTCCTTCAGATTAATGTGACAATATTTTTGGTAAATAAGCCAAATGCTCAGTTGCCATTCACATGTGATAGAACTACAGCTCCTGGAAGTCAAAGCCATATGGCCAATTTATTTTTTATAGATCCTTTCTCAAACAGATACATCTAAATTGTTGTCTATCATTTCTTTTAAATACATCTTGTTGCAGGCATTTTCAGGAACAGCTACATCTAGAGAATTTTCCTATAAACAAGCCTACAAGAACAAGCCATTGAGATAATCTTTGCACTTTGACCCTTCAGATTTCATAGTATTTGGTGGATTTCTAAACCAAAGCCTTTTCTTTATGAACAGTATTAGGGGAAAATAATTTTATAAAAAACATGTGAAAGTCCTTTCTGCTTTTTAAAGTTCTTCCTATTCCACAAATAAGCATAAGAACTTGGCTGTCATGCTGCTAAATTAGAATGTTAAATCATAGTCCATAGTTGCACCAATGTTGCAGCCCTCTAAAAATAGATTTTAAGAATGTATAACTGTTGGCAAGATTCTATTAAGATATATTCAAGAGATCAATCAACCAGTAACATTCCTCTCATCTCTTGACCAATTGACCTATTTATGGAGTTTATTTTTAATAGGTACCTAGTGTCTGATAGAGAACGTTATTTTTCCTAATTCATGTTGACATTTCATCATATGCTATTAAATAAGTGCCCCCAGAAAGAAGAAATAGACATTTGCTTTAAAGGAGAGTATGTGCTCTTGTGTAAAACAAGCTCCTGATTTATTCTACTGATAATAATTAATACAGAGGAAAAAAACAGAAAACGTATCTGGGTTTCACTAGCTATATTTGATAGTAACATCAAACTAAATTACATGAAATTACAAATGCAATGTGGTATTTTCAGATGTCTCCTTTACTATTATTAATTGATTAAATTAGCAAGGTTATTACTAATTTGCTGATAGTCCCCTTTCCCCATTATTAGGCATTTTATTACACACTATCTCTAGAAATATGTTTGTGTTGGTCTTGTAATGTGAAAGAAACAGGAATAAAGAAACTAGAATTAATCATTTTTATTCCTAAAATTTTTGGTAGTATATAACAACCATCAATGATTGGAAAAGTGTATTTCATGGCAGTTCTTGAAATTTAGCAGTATAAAGACAAATAAGCAAACAAAAACAAATTAAAGGAGAATATTTGTAGCTCAGGGTTGAAATGAGGGGTCCTTGGTGCTCTCTGAGCTTGCTTGTTTTCTTGCAGACGTTTCATTACCCAAACCAGGTAACATTATTAGCACTGATGATGTTACCTAGTTTGGGTAATGAAACGTCTGCAAGAAAACAAGCAAGCTCAGAGAGCACCAAGGACCCCTCAAAAACAAATTAACCACAAACAGCAATAATGTAAAATCATATCTAGTGAAGCATCAAGGTAAAAATAGATATACTTGGAAAAGGAAAATTGTGGTAGTAATAAAAGCTGTCATACTCCATTTTTAGTGATTGAAGGACACAGTAGAGAGGACAAATTCTGTTCAGATTAGTAACAATATTGGTCCTCTCTGCTGGCATTGTCCTCAGTTGGCTTTGTGGCACAGTCACTGAGATGGATTCAGACTTCCTTTCCCTAGTTAGATTATTCCTCGCTGAGTAGGCCAAAGCTTATATGAATCCACATTCCAGCCTGCTTGTCAGTTTCCATAGTACAATTGGAATGATATAGAAAACACCTGATCAGGTCATCCAGGACTTTGATTTATCTGTTTGAATTTCCCTCTCTCAGACCTACTTCCAGCCTGCTTGGAAAAATCCATGTTAAGTGAATTTGCATTTTTTCAAAGTGACTGGCATAGAAATCATCCCACGTTCCTGTTTGTGATCCCTGATCTTTGATTTGGCTGATTATTTGATTTGGCATCCTATGACTTTTGGAACTATATTTGGACTATATTCACCTCTCTCCCAGTAAGGACTTTTGCTAAACATTTAAATCGCATTCTTGTTTGTTGTGATCTGCCTAAATTATAATAAATCTTTTTGTTTCTGAGTATGGGTGTGCGTGTGCATGTGAGCAACCTTGGAACAGAACAATTTAAAATCTTTAATCACCTCTATTGTCCAGTTTTTGAAATCATGATATTTATTTATTTTTATTTATTTATTTATTTTGTCAAGTACGTATTGATAATATACATAGATATAACATTGTTTATATACATAAGATGAGTACTGATAAGAGGGAACATTAGGACAGGGACGGTAGGCACGCTGGTGCACTTATGCACGCCCCTTACTGACCTCTTAGGAATCGGGTGAGGTCAACAGTGGACAGTCTTATCTTGTACCTATGTCTTGTAAAAACCAAAACAGGAACTATTTCCCATGAGAAGCTATTTGTACTTATTTAGCCTTTTGCTGTTTGTTTCAGTCTTTAAATTCTTACGTTTATGATTAAATTTCCTTTCATTCAGAATTAAATGCAGGCTCATCCTGCATGTTTAAACTTGTTATTCCAAAGATTTCTAATAACTTAGAAATAACTAATAAGCAACTTCAGAATGTGAAAGTGAAATTTGTTCTTTAATGGTCTGTGCTGCAGTTGAGAATAAAATGACTAATCCTGTCATTCCTGGCACTCAAACCCATAGAAAACCAATGTCCTGAAGTTTCCTTCTCTGGGGCATAAGGGGGAAACCTTCTGTCTTCACTTCATATTCAGTTCATCATGCCTCCCCCAGAAGTGCAGGGAAGTGAAACTTTTTTAACTTTTTAACATATTGGAGAAAGGATTAAGAGGTAATATGGGTACCTTAAGGCTTATTAGTGTTTAAGGAATTCATTTTGTGAATGCTCCAACACTGGAAGTTTTTAAGAAGATGTTGGATAACCATTTGTCTGAAGTAGTGTAGGGTTTCCTGCCTAAGCAGGGGGTTGGACTAGAAGACCTCCAAGGTCCCTTCCAACTCTGTTGTTGTTGTTGTTGTTGTTGTTGTTGTTGTTGTTGTTGTTATTTATTCACAAAAAATGTAATACACAGCAAACGAGATTTATATGCTGGATTTCGTATCACTATATCACAAGTCGAACACTTCCCAAGCGTCTAGGACTGTGTGATGTATTTTCGTATGATGCGCGCAGATCCAATTAGGGTGGCCTTTTGCAACTGACAGATCGTGATTTTGTCAATGTTTATTGTTTTCAAATGCCGGTTAAGGTCTTTTGGCACAGCACCCAGTGTGCCGATTACCACTGGGACCACCTGTACTGGTTTATGCCAGAGTCATTGTAATTCGATTTTAAGGTCCTGATATTGGTTAAGTTTTTCTTGTTGTTTTTCATCAATTCGACTGCCACCTGGTATGGCGACATCAATGATCCACACTTTTTTCTTTTCCACAATCGTGAGATCTGGCGTATTATGTTCCAAAACCTTGTCAATCTGAATTCGAAAGTCCCAAAGTATTTTGGCATGTTTGTTTTCAACTACTTTCTCAGGTTTATATTATTATTATTATATTATTATTATTATTATTATTATTATTATTATTATTATTATTATTATTATTATTATTATTATTATTATTATTATTATTATTATTATTATTATTCCCTTAGAACTCCTGAATCCCGTCTGTCTGTCTGTCTGTCTGTCTGTCTGTCTGTCTGTCTGTCTGTCTATCTATCTATCTATCTATCTATCTATCTATCTATCTATCTATCTATCTATCTATCTATCTATCTATCTTCTATCAATTAAAAAAACCTTGCCCAGCCGATTTTGGGAAACCAGCTTTTAGCATATTGTGCAAAGCCAGGTGCAGTCCTTGAGCTGACTGGTCTTTTTTGTATCATGCTTTACATGAATATATCTGTCTTTGTGAACCAGCCCTTCTTTTCCATTTCCGGAAGGTACCTAGAGTTCCAGCATCACAGTCAATCATGAATGATGAACTTCCAAATGAGGTATTTATTAATAGACCTGATATATAATACCTGGGTACATAGCTCTCATACATATAATGGAGTGTCTTATTTGAACTGCTGTTAAAAATGATTTGGGGTAAATTCTACAGAACAGAATCTGTATCAAGTTAAACTGGCCATCAATCCCAGTATTGTGTGTACAATAAAAATTCTAGACTGACTAGCTAAGGCTTTCTACGGTTTCAGGACTACATTATTCTGGAAATTTCCAGACAATCGATCCATATATATTACTATCAAGGCCCTTGTGATTTATACCTTTAATGTTCCCATGCGTGTTGACTTTGCCTCCTGTATCATTCTTAGTATAGTAGAAGTACCTTAGCTTGAGAAAAAGAACATGAGTTCTTAAGGTCTTTTCTCTCTTGAAGTGTAACTCTTCTGAGTCAGCTTCAGTGGTTAATATGCTAAGTCTTCTTGATATTGGATTTGGAATATACTTCTAAGCAGAGATGAATTTAAAAGCCTCCTTTACCTCTCTTTAGACATCCCAACCTCTGATAAGTTATGGTAGAAAATATGTAAGACAGTGTTTCTCAACCTTGACAATTTTTAAGCTTTGTAGATTTCAACTTTCTAGTATAGCCTTTATTGTCATTGTACATCATATATACAATGAAACTTCCAGAATTCCCCAGCCAGCATTAATATAATATTTAGATATTAGGGTTTTTTATACAGCATAAGCAATGAAAACAAATGTGGTTAACAAAAATGAAAACAAAAACCAATTTTATTGGTTTTCTAGATAAATCAAACACCAGACAGGATACGTTGAGTCTCTTTTGTTTATTAGGCAAGTCTTAAGACCTTTGTCTTGATTATTACAATAATAGAAACAATGAATAATTGGAAATCTTCCATAACTAGTCTGTAAGGTTGGCATGTGAGCATAAATGAAATATATTACATTAATTAATTATTTCCATAAAACATAAAAAGATTTCCATTTAACTGATTTTCCTCAGTTTTATTAATAGTGGTGGTGAGAACATAGAACCTCCTTGGTGTAATAAAGTTTGCTTTCTTTTGCAGACACAGCTTGGTTATGATTCAGTTTATGGGATGTCGTGCTTTCCCATTTTATGTAGGAGTTATGGTGAGCAGACATAAATTCTAAAGAAATTTTAGAAAACTATAAGAATATTTCAACAGTGGGAACCAATTACCTGGACAGATGGAAGATTCCCCTTCACTGGCTTTATCAAGCAGAGGCTAGATGTACATTTTGGGGAAAACTTTAATTTTGTCTCCCTCTACTAAGCAAAAGTTTGACTTGATGGACTCAATGTCCATTTCCAGCTGTTCATCTCTATGATATGTGATTCTATGAATGCCTGCTTTAATAACACAGTCAGGTAGTGCTTCTTTTCCCTCAATATGCTTGGGCATGACATATGAGAAGTCCTTCACAGTGTCTTCCCATGTGTCACAGCTGATAGGCACAGAGACAGAGTCCTGGGTTACCAAGTCATCTTCTCTACTGATGACTGTCAGCCCCTTTTGGAAATCAGCACTGCAGTTCCTGAAGATCTAGGTTTAATTTTAGATCTGTGGTACATCTTATTTTCTGTGGTTGCATCAGTGGTGGGTTCCTACCGGTGCGGTCCAGTGCGCTGTTCCAGTAGGAACCCACCGATTGCACAATTTGCGCGCGACGGTTCCGGTGCCGTCTTCGCTGGTCCGTCGTGCGGAGCCATCTTTTTTCTGGAATTTTTGGGGTTTTTTTGCTTCCTGCTCATGCACGGAAGCAAAATTGTGAGAGGGGACGCACGAGAGAGAGAGATTTTGGTGATTTTTTGCTTCCGCGCATACGCGGAAGCAAAAAATCGCTGAAATCTCACACACACACGTCCCCTTCTGAGATTTTGCTTCCGCACATGCGCAGGAAGCAAAATTGCATGAGGGGACGCGTGCATATAGCAAGCATGCATGTGCACAAAATGAGATGATGTGCGCGCAGCGCACTGGTAGGCAGTTAAGAGGAACCCGTCCCTGGGTTGCATGTATACAATTGGGGCTTCATTTTCTCATTATTATTTTTTACTTTAAGTATACTGAGAGAACAAGCTTACTCCTTTCCTGAATTCCTCTTATCCTAACACAGTTGGGACTGTTTCTCAAATTTATTATCTCCCATTCTCATTTGTGTTCCTGAAGAGCAATAATCAGGCTTAAACAGTCAAGAGTTCACTGTAGACTTACCCAGAATCACGGTTAGGTCAATTGAGATGTCCAATTAATTAAATTCATGATTCCCTGAGTTCAGATGTAACAAGAGACTAAGCTTTATTGAAAATTGACCATGGCTATCCTATATGGAATAGCGATGCAGAATCTGAAGTTCTAGGGCTGTACATAGTCCCAAAAGTTTTGAATACAGCCCATAGAACCTCCATAAAACGTTTGCTGAAAGTTATATTTAATACGTATAAAGTATATTATTAATTACATTAATATTAGTAATAATATATTATGTAATGTAATAAAATAAAATATATTATTTAAACTGTTTATTTAACTAATCCAGTTGTGAAATTGAAATGGAATGAGCATCAAATTTATTATAATTTAATTATTATTTTTTAATAGTTTTATTTTTGCAATTCTTTTTATCCTCCTTTCCTTTTGGAATGTGGACCTATCATATTAATCAAAGATGAAGCATGGTGGTCAGTTTGAGAAACTTTTGTAATCCTACTTTAACATATAAGCACAGCATTCAACTAACTATAGCATATACTGTAACTCTTTCATTGCACCACATGTATAACCATTTCTTAGGTCTCACTTAGAAGCATTTTATGTTATATATAATTAAAATACAGGGCTAGCTGCATTTTTATTCATGCTTGGGTGCATTAATGACCACCTGCATCTGTTTTTTGGTGGTACATACAATTTGTGACAATAAAAACCAAAGAAAGAAATGCCTGGGTACTCAAAATTTGGATTGATCTTCAATGAACAAGTGAGAAATTGGACCAAGAAACTGTAGATTCTAGACCAATTTATTAATGCCTCCACAAGCCTCACAACAGACCATCTTGATAAAATTTTATTTTATTGCAGTCCCATAAATGGACATTTTGGATTTTTTATACCTTTTACATTTCCAAGTAACTTCATTTCCATACTATTTATTTTGTCAAAGTGTGGTTTTTTAAAATCTTCATCCATTGACACTTGAGTTCCTTGTCTGTTTCTTTTTCTTTTCAATTAACAACTTGAAAGAAAAACAATGTTCTCCAAAATAAATAGCCACGTAGAGCCAGAACTTCCATCATTCAGTAGCAAGACAGTCCATTACTTTCCCTGGCCTGAGCATTAAGTATTTCATCGTGTACAAGCTGAATTCCATTAGGTAGTGTTAATAAGGTGCCTCTTGTTTGCAGTCCCTAAAAATGGAGAATGGATAAAGATATAACCTGTAGAAAGGAGGCTGTCAGATGATAGAAAGATGGAAATGCTGGAGGGGGAAGGGAAGATGGATGGGGAAAGAGTAAAAAGGGAAATAGATTCAGAAAAAAAGTTCTCAGCTCTATTATGAACCAGGAAACTTAGAAGACCATTTTTACTTACAGATAAACCAAAATAAAGAAATTTTATGCAGGTATTCTCTAAAAGCAGAATTTCTGCCTAAGAGGAAGAAACACTATAGTTCATAGCACAAGGCCCGAAACCACAAAAGATATTACCTAATTGTAATGTTTAATATTTGAGGAAAGTCATTTTAGTCCATTGGTACTTGGGTCCCCTGTCAATTGGAGAAAGTTAAGGGTAATTGTGACATAAAACTGCATCATATCAACTATATTTAAATTTAATTAATTAAATTTTCCTTTTTATACTGATCCTATCACTGCTTTTGAAATAAGGATTCCTTTATGACACCTAGAGGCCTATAGCAGCCCTCAGCCATTAGGAGGGGAAAGGGTATGATTTACATGCACCCTATGTTAGAGTTAGAGTTAGAATTGGACATAAGTGACCTTTCTAAGATACTTCATCAAACCTGTAGGCAGTAAAGTGAATGATTTCCCTGAATTTCTTTTCAGGTGGGAGACTTGCTCCTTTCAGTGAAAACAATACTGCTCTTTAAAAAAGAGAGAAAATAGTACTGCTACTAAAAAGACCCAATTGTTAGGATAATTTCACATTGCAGACAGCTCCTTCTTTTGGACTTTATTTTTAATTTGTTTAAAGAAGAAGTACCTGAGGCCCTAAAGTACTGAATTGCGTTGACGTTGAGATGCTGAGATTATCTGAGAAGATGGTGGTTGCCGTCCACTGAGGCTTGTGTATCAGAGGCCAGATTCAGGATAAGGAGAGCCAATATGATAGGGGGAAATGAGCCAAATGTTAGTAGAGAAACTGGATTAGATGCCCCAACTAACTATATACAATCCATCATATCCTCCGGATGCTGCTGAGCTGCATCTTTCACTTGGCCATTGCTGGGGTGGATTCAATGGCTGAAAGGAGAAGGCCCTGATAAGGGGAGTAACTGTGATTCCGGCAAGATTAATGTCAGGCGCAGACAATCAGAAAAACAGAGAAATATTGTACATAAAGAGGTTTCTTTATTGTTGATTTACCAGTTCACAAGAATCTCACCAGATTGTTTGCCTTTCCTTGGGAAATGCTTGATATAATTCTAAGTCATATGTTTTCTCTCCCCAGTAGAATCCAAGCTGGAATATCTCTTAACTCCCCTATCAGGGCCATTGAATCCACCACAATTGCTAAGAGATTTTCTAGATGGGTCATTCAGCAATATCTGAGGAATTATAGGTTCCAACATGGGGGATTTAGAAGACTACAAGAAGAAGACACGTTTTATTCTTTTTAATCAGATTTTGTTTGCTCAAATACTTTTCTCAGGTGGATGGCCTATATCCTATTCTCATAAGCAGAAAAATGATAAGTCTGAGACAGAAACTCTCTACCCCCACAAATGGATCCAAGCTTTCAGTCATCTACAAACATTTTTGTTTAGAAAGCTTAAAACAGTCATGAAGTCACATTTGTGATCTAATGTGAAGAATAAGTGGTCCCTCATTCTATGCTTAGAATCTGATTTGACTACAGGTGCTATTTATTTCAGCACACTCTGTGGACAGCCAGACTGTTTAGAGGTGTGCAAGGCAAATTCAAACAAAAGAGGAGTATAAACCAAAGGAGGAACAGTTGGATGATTGTTCCTGCTCTCTATGGCACTCAATTCATTTAGCCTAATAACAGGGTCAGGTTTGTAGAAATGCATGAAATGTGCAAGTTGTTTCTTACCAATATATTATAGTATTTTCGGTAGAATGTACCTGTATAAAAGGTACAGAATAGGATAGTTAAGACAGCTAAACTTTATAGTTTAGTTTGAAGGTTAATTCAAAGAAAATGGCTAACATTTGTTTGATAACATTATATACAATGCAGAGACAATGAATCAATGCAAATTATTTTCCAGCAAGCACATACAAAAAACAGACACAAGAAGCAAACTGAAATGCCAAGAAGAGAAATCTTGTTGCACAATTCAATTGATAATAAAATTACAAAAAGTATTCCTTTAGGGTGTCTTGGTGACTACAGCTGGAGATAACCTTTTAAAAAGAACTGGAGTATTGATGGCCACTACTAATGAAGACAGAAAGAGAACATCTAATAGTTACAGATGATCAGATGCAATAGAGGAGCAGGAAGCAAATAAAAAACAGTTGAGCAAAATAAAACAAGTTATCTTTTGTCCCTTGATTCATAAAAGTCCTTAGAATATGTGGAATATATGGACCACAGATCTTTAGCTTGTCTGACCTTTTGTGCAGTTATTTAGCTGAGCTAGTGGTCACAATGGTTTTTACCTTGGGCCAACATAGTTGTTCTTAAATGAAAACAATTTTAAGGCCAAGGTTAACTTCTGTGAGGAAAAATAATTTTAAACATTCTTATAAATATTTGTAACATTTGCTTTACTTATTATTTAAGGTTGCATTATATACACATTACCCTGCAAGTAGGATATGCAGAGCATTGAACTGCACATCAACATATTGAAATTTTATCTCCCACCCTGCCCACAAGCCTTGTCAGGCACTTTGCTTTTTAAATGAGTAACAGCTAATCCATGGCACCCTCCTTCTAAATTTGTCTGTCTAATTAGCTCTCTTCTTTCCTAATACAATGATTAAAAGCTCCCAAGGCAGTTTCACCTAAGTGTTTGCTAAATTTATCACAGGATAATATCTAATGTTTTTTTTAAAATGAATACAGGATCTGCTGCATAAATGAATTTAAATTTAAATTTCCATAGCCTCTTAAGACTGTTTTTTTCTTTCCCACTTCTCCAGCTTCCTTGAATTCTATATCAAGTAGATTATTGAAGATAATAAGCAAAACTACCTGTTATAGTTCATCAGAGGCACTTTAGAAATACTTTATCAATAAAGGGGAGGAAACTATGCATTTCAGTATACTTCATTTCCATATTTTCACTACGTGTTAGAAGAAAACAAACAATAAGGTATTAAAAGATGATTTTTGGACAATGCAGGTGCAGAGCTTGGCTAATACCTTGTGTTAATTTCCATAGGGAGAAGTTGATCTGCATTTTGGAAAGCAATTGCTCTAGTGGATTAGGTTTCACTACAAGGCCTACGTTTTTCGGGATTATGAAAACTGATTCTAATGTATAAATTCTGACCTATTTAAAAAGGAGAAAGGCTATGCTGAGTATGTGAGTTGTATGGCCTGTTAAGAACATGAATGCATGAAAAGTGTGAGAAGGATTGGACAGCATAGGCTGGATCTGAAATACAAGTAAAGATCAAGTAAGCTAACAAATAAGAGCAGGGGATAATAAGAATACAAAGATAATACATCAAGCATAAATGAAATAGTTTTTAATGAAGCATATCTGTTCTGAACAAAACAAACAAATTGCATGCTAAATCTGATCCTCATACAATATATAAGCAAAGGAAGCTAAACAATTTTTAACCGTTATAAACATTTTGTTTCACTTTAACATTTTATGTTTCGTAAACTCCCCCTGTTCCTAAGACCAAAGTGACGTGGTTTCATAGCTTTGCTTCATTCGGCAGTTCAAGGGGATTCAAAGCATCTCAGTGAGGAATCTGTTGCCTCCTCAGCTGAACAAAGAAAATTATTTCTGTGTGCAAAGTGCTCTATGAAGACAAATAATGCCCATCTTACATATCCCTGGAGAAAAAAATGGCTGTACATTTTACTCAAAACATATTGGCAAAGTAATTCATCTCTTTTAAGGATTATCTAGAATCCCAGGAAATAATTTTAAAATTCTGAAAACTGTGGTGCTAATACATTTGGATAATGGGCAGTGAAGCAGATTAGTGGGTAGACCTGCAACTCATTGGAGTACAAGCCTAACTATTTGATCTGGAGATTTAAACTATATTTGTATTTATTTGTATTTTGTATTTGTTTATTTGTCAAGCATATATGATTATAAGCAAAGTATAAACAGTAAAACAAGATTGAATATATATGTAATAGTACAAGCATGAATAAGAGCAAAAGAGGTATGAATATATGGGTACATTAGGACAGGAACAGTAGGCACGATTGTGCGCTTATGCATGCCCCTTACCGACCTCTTAGGAATGGGGTGAGGTCGATGGTAGATAATCCAAGGTTGAAGTTTTTGGGGTTAGGGGAAGAAACTACTGAGTCAGGTAAAGTGTTTCAGGCATTAACCACTCTGTTGTTGAAGTCAAATTTTTTGCAATCAAGTTTGGAGCAGTTTACGTTAAGTTTGTATCGATTGTGAGCTCATGTATTATTGCAGTTGAAGCTGAAGTAGTCGTTAACAGGTAGGACATTGTGGCAGATAATTTTGTGAGCTACACTTAGGTCAGATCGAAGGCAGCATAGTTCTAAATTTTCAAGTCCCAAAATTTCAAGTCTGGTTTCATAAGGTATTCTGTTGTGAACAGAGGAATGTAATACTCTTCTTGTGAAGTATCTCTGGACATTCTTAATTTATTAATGTCCAATATGAAGTGTGGGTTCTAGACAGATGAGCTGTAATCAAGGATCGGTCTAGCAAATGTTTTGTATGCTCTGGTTAAGAGTACAATGTTACCAGAGAAGAAGCTACGCAAAATTAGATTAACCACTCTTAATGCCTTCTTAGCTATGTTGTTGCAGTGGGCTCTGGCACTTAGATCGTTAGAGATGAGTACTCCAAGGCCCTTTACTGAGCGAGGATCATCATCAAGATCATGATCATCAAGTTTGTATTTTGTGTTTTGATTATTTTTGCCAATGTGTAAAACTGAACATTTGTTGTTTGAGACTGGCAGTTGCCACTCTCTCCTACTATCTCTTCCTGGGCTCTCTTTGAAAAAAATCCTATGGTGAGACAGGCAAGTCATCACTTTATCAAAATGTAGCTGTGAATAAAATCACATTTTGTAAAACTTCAAGGGAGCCCTTTCCTTTGACAAAGGTTTGAACAAAGCACCCCCTTGAAGCTGCTTCACAAAGCAAAATGTTTCCGTGTTGCTTGCCTCTCTCTGCTATGGAGGTCCTATCAGCTTTCTGAGCCCCTTTCTACAGAGCTCATACCAACCAGAAGGTTAACAGGACTTTTCACTCACAGCACTGATTGAAATGCCTCCAAGCTGAGCACCTTTAGCAATATGGTGAAGAATTGCCTGGAATAAGTTAAGGTGCACTGGAGGCCATCTAGTTGATGCAGTATCCAACATGCTGTGGGCAGTCCCAAAGGATCCACCTCATGTATTAATAACCATGTTTATACCTATATCTGTTATGTAATACATGCTCGACAAAATAAAAAAAATAAAATAAAAAATAAAATAAAATAAAATAAATAAATAAATCCTCCTCCAGCAGCTCTGGTTTGAAGCAACTTTGAGGTCACCTGAATTGTTCAACAAGATATATGTGGATCTCTATTTTACCTGGCTTCTGTGGCATGAAATACTTCGATGAAGCAAATGAAAGTCACTTTACAAAGACACAGGCCATTTCCTCACTAGTGTTTTATAGCATCTTCTTACATTCACTAGTCATTGTTGAAGTGATATAAAGCCTTTTCTTATTAGATGTATTAATACAATAGTTGGATGTCTCTGGAACTTGCTTTAAATCACTAATAAAGAAATGCCTTGAGAATGCAGCTTTCTACTTGTGTAATGATTTTGGAAATGGTGACTAAATGATATTACTGTATTGTTCCTAATAGTACAATCAGAGCAGTTTGATAATGGAAGCAATTATCTGGAGAGGAGGTAGGCTCTCTTTATTGAGTATACTTGAAAAAGGCTGAACAGGAATCTTTTATGGATGCTTTAATTTGGGTTCCTACATGGAACAGGGGGACAAGTTTAATTTGCTAAGTCAGATGGGGGAGGGAAAGTGTGTTGATTCCGCTGTATAATTTTTGTTAGTGATGCTGCAGTAAACCAACCTGTTTGATTGCATATTACATTTTATGTGCACTGTTCATAAAAATAGTAATATTTAATATATGTTCTGTGAAGTCTCTATGGACATTACCCAAGCTCTTAGATCAGAAGGTTCTCTCCTTCTTCCCACGAATATTAATAAACAAATTGCACACATTTCTAATTATCATTCAGTTTGACATATTTTTTAAAAAACAAACAAACAAACCTGGAGTACTCAGCCTTTACCTCTAAAGAGCCTGAGCATATGAAGCAGAATCTATGTCTCCTGTGTAAAATAGTGGCACTGTTTTGGAGTTAGAATAATTTCTCTTCTCAAAGGTAGAGGAGAGGAAAAGCAAATTTTATTTCTCAGTTTAAAAAGTAATATCTGCATCCACTTATCTACACACCAAGCTTTTCATTATACTCCATTTGAAGAAAAGCAGCAAATCTACTCTTCATAATTACAAAGGATGTCCACTACTGAAGAAATTAAGATTGCTTCTTACTGAGGATTTGAATTAGTTCAATTATTTCTTCTGAAGTCACCCATTAGGAAAATATAAAATCTGAGCTGAATACATTAATCAAATGTGTCTGATGGGTTATGTTGAATACAGCTCCCTCCCTCCCTGAATTTCTTCTGTTTTTCACATAAAACACTTCAAGCACTTCTTGAATTCTTACCATATACATTTTAAAAACATGGTTTGGAAATGATCTGCCTATATGATTTCTAACATATAACATATTCTGAATTGTGTCAGAACCAGGGGATAGGTAGAATAGGAATTACAAACCATGTAGTGCTTTATTATCTTAACAGCATGATAGGATATATTCTGTGTAAAGATGTATGGAGTAAGTTGGTTGGGAACTCACTGGATATCACATATCAGGAGAAACACTTTCCAGAAAATAAATGCTCAGACTTTTGAAGGTCAAAATAAAAGTAATGGTCTATGACAGTGATGGCGAACCTATGGCACGCGTGCCACAGGTGGCACGCAGAGCCATATCTGCCGGCATGCGAGCCGTTGCCCTACCTCAGCTCCAGCGTGCATGTGCACTCTGGCCATCTAATTTTAGGCTTGCACAGAGACTCTGGGAGGGTGTTTTTGGCTTCCGGCAGGCGGGGGAGGGCGTTTTCACCCTCCCCAAGCTCCAGAGAAGCCTCTGGTGCCTGGGGAGGATGAAAAACGGGCCTACTAGGCCCACCAGAAGTTGAGAAATGGGCTGTTTCTGGCCTCCGGAGGGCCTCCAGGGTGGTGGGGGAGGCCATTTTCACCCTCCCCAGGGATTGAATTATGGGTGTGGGCACTCACACATGCGCGATAGCGCGCGAGCACGCTCTTTCGGCACCCGAGGAAAAAAAGGTTTGCCATCACTGGTCTATGATCAAAGAGACTTAATCTCAGTCTAAGCATGGGTTAGTGGCTCTATCATAGAAATGGTGTTCAAATTTGGGGTTAATGAAAAAATTCACTTCACTATATCCAACTTGTGCAGAGAAATTCCCTGTAGAAGGGAGTTTATGTTGGGGAGTAGGGTGTATATTAAAGTGACCAGATTTTTTTTTTCTTAAGTGGGACACCGACAGGGGGGCGGGGCCGCCTGGATGCCGCAATTTGAGTTTTGCCCTCTGCGCATGCGCAGAACGCTGCGCATGCGCAGAGGGCAAAAGATGGCTAATGTCGGCGTCCAGCTGGGGGGGGAGGCGGGAGGCCTTTCCTCGCCTCCCGCCTCCCCAGAGGTGGGATCCTACCTCTGATTGCCGGTGCGGTTAATTGCTGACTTTGCGGCAGAGCCGAAGATTCTGTTCGAGCCTGCTCCCGTTCGCGGAGCGGGAGCCTTTCCCGGGCGCTTTCCCCGCCCGCATGGATGCTGCCAGCGGCATCCATGCGGGCGGGGAAAGCGCCCGGGAAAGGCTCCCGCTCCGCGAACGGGAGCAGGCTCGAACAGAATCTTCGGCTCTGCCGCGAAGTCAGCAATTAACCGCACCGGCAATCAGAGGTAGGATCCCACCTCTGCTTGTAGACCGCTCGTCTCCCCCTTTGCCGGCAGCCTGGACCGCGGAGGCGGCGCGCAAGTCGCCCTTTAGTAGCCCTGATGCTGAATTACACCTGGCTGTTGGAATGGCTGGTGGAAAAGGTGAGCAGCAGGATGGGAGACCACGAGCCGGCTGTTCCTCCCCGAGTGTGCCGCCGAGGCAGGGACGGAGCTCGGGCAGCCGGGAAGGGCCCGGGCGGAGGAGGAGGAGGAGCCGGCGGAGGGGAGCGCCCTCCGCCAGGCAGGTGGGGCCGAGAGCCGGCCGGCCGGGCGGGCTTTGCAACCGGGCGCCCGCGGGGCTTTGCGAGAGCAGCTGCTCCCTTTGCAAAAGAGCCCCGGGATTGGGAAGGCTTGCCAAGCATACAACCCCCCGCCCCCCTGGCTCACTTACCGGCCAGTCTCCCGCAGAAGTGCTCCCCGGACCCCGAGCAGGCAGCGGCCAGGAGGGGAAGGCGGGCAGGGAAGGAAAGGAGGGAGGGACGAAGGGAGGGAAGGAAGGAGCTCACAGAAGCCGGCCGGGCCTCCCCGCCTATCGCTTGGCGCTCCTCCCCAAGGTAAGGTGACCAGATGTCCCGATTTTGAGAGGGCCTGCTGCTGCTGCTGCTGCCCCTGCGGCTGGGCCCAACCTGGCCGTCCTCGAGTGCCTGTAGGCCGATTTTTTGAAAGAATGCCCTAGTCGGGCATTGTTTTAAAAAATCGGAACTTTTTAAGAGGGCGGGCGGGACGCGGGACAAATGATTAAAAAGCGGGTCTGTCCCGCCAAAATCAGGATGTCTGGTCACCTTAGTGTATATTTATGATTGCAAAGTAGCATAAATGTCGCACTAAATACAGAAAAACTGTTCACATTTGATCAACATTAAAATGGTGATGTCTTTTCTGCCTTCAGTTGTGTTTCTTAACTCCAGACAGAAATTAACAGAAAAGGCAATAGTTGTCTTTATCTTTTCATTATGAAAAGAAATGTATAGGTCACAATACCAAGAGGGATGACTGGCCTACCACTTCAGCTTTTCTTCTGCTGTAAAACTAGGTCCTGCATGAGCACAGAGGTCACTCCATCATACTTACTTCATATATCCTTCCAGGTGTATTAAATACCACCTGCCTACTCTTGCCCAGCCCCATCCCATCTCACATCACATTAAGAATGATTGGTCATTATCTTCCTCCTGACAGCAATGAAGAAAAACAAAGTTTAGGGGAATTCATGATTTCCCCCCACCACCGCGCCTTAACTGTGAATGTATGCACTTCTCATAGCCCCATTACCAGAGGTGGGTTCCTCCCAGTTCGGACCGGTTCTATAGAACTAGTAGTAACATGGCGGCCTGGGTCGCTAGAACCGGCAGCGACCCAGGCCTGCCACGCCCCAAGACAGTTCTCCTGGCAGCGCCATAGGTGCCACCATCTTGTTTTTAGCTTCTGTGCATGCACAGCTTTTTAAAGTCATGCGCATGCGCACGCACACACAAAGCATGCATGCACCTGCGGCACATCCCTGAGCGAACTGGCAGCAAAGAAAACCAAAACCCACCCCTGCCCATTACTTTCAGTAATGAAGACAGCACAATTTATGTTGATACACTTTTCTGCCAGTCAAAGATTAGTAGATAGTACCTTAACATAGCTGTCTGTTTGATGCTCATCCCTCCCCAATGTCAAATTAACTAAAGATTTACTGGCATTTCATTACCTAAATCTATTGCATGAGTTAATAATCTGTGATGGATTGTGTCCATGAAAGGAAAGGTGATGTAATGGACTACAACAAAGCAGCAGTTTCCCAGGAAGGAAGGAGCACATTCCAGGGAGGAAGGTGAGACAAGAGACAAAGCAGCCTGGGGCTGAATTGGTGACAGAAAAAGAGAGTTAGGATAGCCACTCCCTAGAATTATTTTATTTTATTTATTTATTTATTTATTTATTTTAGTGTTCTTATATGCCGCCCTACTCCCTGGGGACTTAGGGCGGCATACAACATGTAAAGAACAACTATAAAAAACAGTATCAATAAAAATAATAAGTTTAAATTTTTAAAAAAACATTCAAACCATACATTCATGGGAGAGACCTAAGATATTAAATGGTCCCCAATCACCCCACCTGCAAGAAAAGCCATGTCTTAATGGCTTTTCGGAAGGCCAGCAAGGTGGGGATAATTCGGATCTCTGGGGGTAGTCGGTTCCAGAGAACAGGGCCCCCCACAGAGAAGGCTCTCCCCTTAGGATGCAGTCCCAGAGGTAACCTGGTCCCAAGCCATGTAGTATGGGTGTATCTTGAGACACCCACCGCAGCTCGCGCAGCTGCATTTTGCACCAGTTGAAGTCTCCGGATACTCTTCAAGGGTAGCCTCATGTAGAGCGCAATACAGTAGTCCAATCGAGAGGTGAAAAGGGCATGACTCACTGTGAGTAGAGCCTCCTTCTCCAAGTATGGTCGCAATTGGTGCACCAGGCGGACCTGTACAAAGGCTCCCCTAGCCACAGCTGTAAGATGTTGGTCTAATTTTAGCTGTGGATCTAGGAGAACTCCCAAATTGCGAACCCGTTCCGAGGGAGCTAATTTTTCTCCCCCAAGAACCAAGGAGGGACAGTCGACATAGTCCTTAGGGGGCAATATCCAGAGCCACTCAGTCTTGTCGGGGTTAAGCCTGAGCCTGTTCTTCCCCATCCAGGTCCTAACATCATCCAGGCATCGGCACATTACATCCACTGCCTCCCTGAATTGAAACGGGGTGGAGATGTACAGCTGGGTGTCATCAGCGTACTGTTGAAAACTCACCCCATGTTGATGGATTATCTCCCCCAGCAGTTTCATGTAAATGTTAAACAGGATGGGCAAGAGGACCGAACCCTGAGGCACCCCACAAGTCAGGGGCCTAGGAGACCACCTCTGTCCACAAGTCAGGGGCCTAGGAGACCACCTCTGTCCTCCTGTTAACACTGACTGCCTCCTATCGGTGAGGTAAGAGGAGAACCACCGTAAAATGTGCCTCCCACTCCCAGCTCGCCGAGTCGGTGCAGAAGGATACCATGGTTGATGGTATCGAAAGCCGCTGAGAGGTCAAGTAGCACCAGGATGGAAGAATGGCCCCCATCCTGGGCTCGCCAGAGATCATCCATCAGGGCGACC
>JALIGW010000003.1:32850495-32940495 GCA_023053685.1 Diadophis punctatus similis
GACCATCATATTGGTGATGGTTAATGGACTAATTGTAGATCTCACCTCTCCCCCCCTGCACATCTTGCTTCCTACCCTTCCATTTAATTTTGTATTCTTTTAATCATAATTTTATATTCTTATTATTATAGTGTTATCTCTTTTAATGTTGTAAGCGATCCAGAATCAACTTGTGATGGGCAGCAATAAATTTCATCCATCCATCCATACCCCATTTCCCCAATATAAGACCTCCCCTGATAGTAAGCCCAATCGAGCTTTTGAGTGCATGGCAATAAGGCCAAGCGCTTATTTCAGGGTTCAAAAAAATATTAGACAGGGTCTTATTTTCGGGAAAACATGGTAGTATCAAATGGATTGATCTCAAATCACTAACTAGGTTTTCTCAATTTAGCCCTTGGCCTGAAATCATAACTCCCTGTCTGAGATAACATTCTTTCATTCAAGCAAGAAGCTGAATGATGGAAAGGAATAATTCCATATGCTCCCAAAGGATATTGAAGAAGTCACATTAGAGTCACACTGTGTCTCTGAGAATAAAAGACCTGGAGCTATCTACTAGGACGTCTGGATGCTGTCACAGGCAGTTCTTCCAAGGAAATACTCCACATATCTCAGCAAGCTTGAGGTGTACTCTGGGCTTCACTTTGCAGAGAAAAAAAGAGGCAGAATACAAAGAGGCATTTTATAATGTGCTTTTTCCTTGATTAAATTTTGTTCGTATGTACAATTGATTATGTCTGAAAGTACAGTGGATTAGAAAGTGACAGCTACATTTGTCCCTTTAGCTTTTAAAGTGTGGCACAATAAGATTGTCTTCTGCAAGAACATAATTCTTCTGAATGAAATAGAACAGAGCAATCTGGTTCATCTGAAGTCAAGCAGTTGGTGCACCTAGCTCAGCATGGAGCTACAGGCCTTTCATTCACACAAGCAAGACATTATTTGACTCTATCAACTGGTAATGAACATGTAGCTTTGTTTATAGCATCTGTGCCATTTTTTAGCCTGCACAGTTCTGAAAGCTATTTTCAGAATAAAAGCCAGGCAGTGCTTGACATCCAACTAAAAAGACATGGCAAAGAAGAAAAAGGAGATGAGGGAAAAAGAAAAAGGATCTCAAAAAGGATTTCTCAATTTTTTTCAGCTGAAGTACTCTGGCAAAGGTCTCCTTTGAAGACTAGTGTAGAGTAAGACAATATGCCCTTAAAATCATAGGTAACTCCTTTTTCCTTCACAATTTGCAACCGGCACATTTATTTTTTTAATTCCCAAATAGAGATGGAAACATTGTTTTCCTGTTATTCTTGGGATTTGTAGTACTAGTAAGCATCAGCTAATGATAATGAATGGAAATAACAATTCTTCACATAGGAATCAGTACACATGAACCAACCATGTTGCCCGAATATATCAGAATTGATTTTATTGAAAACTTTTTTACTTTAGTGTTATTCTCTGACAACTATTCAGTTAGGCTGTTAAAGAATTATGGAACCATATTCTGATACACAAAACGCCAAGATAGTTTGAAGGCTTCTTCCCCCACTCCATAAAAAAATCAAATTTACTGAATTGTGCTCATGAAAGTCATAATAATAATAATAGTAATAATAATAATAATAATAATAATAATAATAATAATAATAATAATAATAACAACAACAACAACAACAACAACAACAACAACAACAATAATAATAATAATAATAATAACAACAACAACAACAACAACAACAATAACAACAACAACAACAGAGTTGGAAGGGACCTTGGAGGTCTTCAAGTCCAATCCCCTGCTTAGGCAGGAAACCCTACACCACTTCAGACAAATGGTTATCCAACATCTTCTTTAAAACTTCCAGTGTTGGAGCATTCACAACTTCTGGAGGCAAGCTGTTCCACTGATTAATTGTTCTAACTGTCAGGAAATTTCTCCTTAGTTCTAAGTTACTTCTCTCCTTGTTTAGTTTCCACCCATTGCTTCTTGTTCTACCCTCAGGTGCTTTGGAGAATAGTTTGACTCCCTCTTCTTTGTGGCAACCCCTGAGATATTGGAACATTGCTATCATGTCTCCCCTAGTCCTTCTTTTCATTAAACTAGACATACCCAGTTCCTGCAACCGTTCTTCATATGTTTTAGCCTCCAGTCCCCTAATCATCTTTGTTGCTCTTCTCTGCACTCTTTCTAGTCTCCACATCTTTTTTACATCGTGGCGACCAAAATGAATGCAGTATTCCAAGTGTGGCCTTACCAGGGCATTATAGAGTGGTATTAACATTTCACGTGATCTTGATTCTATCCCTCTGTTAATGCAGCCTAGAATTATGTTCGCTTTTTAGCAGCTGCTGCATAAAATAAAAGAAGCTGTGACTAATTTGGTTTATGGCAGCCAGTTATAAAACTATGATTCAGAAGAAGGAATTATTACTGTCTTGGATACCCTGACAAAAATTGATTTAAAATATATCACTTTCCTTAGCCTTGTGAAATCCCCCAAACACCTTATGGCTATTAAATATTGAGAGTCATGCAATCTAACAAAGGGGGATAAGGGTGCTGATCTGAATGTGGGAGTTCTTTTAAAAGATGCTTTCTTTGTGATCAAAACAATTTTGGAATTAATTTCAAATTCATAGCTGCAATGTAACACATAAACAAATAGGAACCGTCACTGAAACTGCATTGTTTGGCATTCAAAATAAGCCCATCCTGTTGTATTCAGTATTTGTGCATTACATTTTGAGAGCCTTTTTCACGATGTGAATAATTGCCAGTTGTGCAACTCTACTGTTTTCTAGGTTTACTGTAATTTCTAATCAAGCAGACATGTGATATATTTTACTATGCATGCGTGCATTCCAGGAGTTATGTCAAGTCCCACTTCCTTCTTCTTCGATACCTCGTCCGAGGCAGATGTGAAATACATTAGCTGAGAAGTTGTAGCTTATTAAAGGTTAATTCTTTTGTTACTTTTGTACTGAAATAAACATTTTGTTAATTAGATTTGAATCTCGGTTTTATTTTCTAAGTACGAATGACTTCAGGGAAGCAAGATCCTAAAATCGCCTTTTGATAGGAAAATTCCTATCTGACAGCCTTCTAGGTAACTTGCAAGCCTTTTGGGATCTCTTCAAATCCCTTGCAAATCAGTAAACTATAATAAGATGCTTTGATGAGACTTCTACCATACAAGCATTAGGATCTGGTCCTTCCTTGTTGCTATATCAAAGAACTGGAGTACATTCCTTCCTTTGAATGTTTCCAAAGGTCTGTGAAGCAGGGAAATTGCTTTAGCAATGCCTCTATGGTTTTTCTTTTGGCCAGAGATCAATTGTGGGCTGTGATGAACAAGAAAAGGTGTGACTTAAACACATCTCCTTCCAGAAAACACAGTAACAGTCCTTATTTGTTAGATTTTTATGCTGCTTTTCTTCTGAAAGCTATAGCAGTACATATAGTATTTAGCCCTCCATTCTCCTCCAGTAACCACCTCATAATTACGCAGACAGCGGCTGCCTCAGAACCACCCAGTTGGCTTTCATGGCTGATAACCTGTGTGTCCCTAATCCTAGTCTCAATATATTTTATTTATTCATCCCATTTACTGTATGGCTACCCACTTATTTCTGAAACTCAGGGTGTCAAACAAACAAAAAGAATTATATTAAAATCAACCTTCGGGACCGCATTCTGCCTCATACTTCCCTTCGACCGGTTAGGGCCCACAGAGCGGGCCTCCTCCAGGTCCTGTCAGCTAAACAATGCCGGCTGGCGGGCCCTAGGGGGAGGGCCTTCTCTGTGGGGGGCCCCGTGCTCTGGAACCAACTTCCCCCGGAGACCCGGACCATCCCCACCCTGCTGGCCTTCTGGAAAGCCGTCAAGACATGGCTCTTCCTGCAGGCAGGGGGGGAACGACTAAATCCATCTCTATTCCCCCCTTGGTATGGCTGATTGTGAATATTTTTAATTTTTGTATATCTTTTAACATTGTTTTTTAAACTATTGCTTTTTATTGATGTTCTTATACAATTGTTGTACGCCGCCCTGAGTCCCTCGGGAGTAGGGCGGCATATAAGAACAAATAATAAATAAATAAATAAATAAATAAACTGAAACTGTGTCAAGGCTCAATAAAACTACAACCCATTAGACAGATGTGGGAGCTCCCCAATTAATGTCCTCTGTAGCCTCCCCAAGGCTACAGAGACAGATCAGCATGATCTTACAAAGGGGCAATAGAGTAGGAGCCGTCTGCATTGCAGGGCCATATTTCCCCTGTACTTCCACTGAACAGGTCACATTACAGAGAAAGCGTATTTCCCAGAACTCACTAGATTATATTGTTTTATTGATGGTACTTGGAGCTTGCTCCCGTGGCCAGATCTGGTGGGGTGGGCAAAAATCATTAGGAAAAGGCAGTCTCACGAATAATCTTCCATGCTATGTACAACTTTAAGGGTGACAACCAACACCCTAAATTATACACAGAAGCCTTCTGGGAGCCAGTGCAGCTCCTGTTACAGTTGTGTCACATGAGGTATACCGCAAACTCAACCAGCTGGACCAGCTTCTGATTGCTGTTCAAGGATAGCCCTGTGTAAAACATTTTGCAACAGCCCAATTGGGAGGTTCTTAAGGCATGAGTAACCATAAGCAACACCTCTTGATCCAGGAATGGCTTCAATTGACACACAAGTTCTACTTCTGCAAAAACTCTTATTAGTCATGATAAAAAGAGCACAAGCTCTTTGAGCAGAAACCATAAGTCCAAGAAGAACCTTCTGATTGCACCCTGTCTTTGGGAAAGGGAATTTAGTACCAGTTAAGATTAACAGTGGTAAATCACTGGATCTGGAGATTCCTAAAATCCACAGTCAAGTTACGCTTCTGCATATCTAGTCCAAACCACCAGCCTTCTTCCAACAGCTCATTTTCTTCCATCTTTAATTTGCTAATAAGAATTGGCTACCTTACCTGCAGTGGGACAATTATTTCTGGAACAGTCCCTTGTTGATTCATCTTAGTTCTGCAGTGTCAGACATCACAGAATGAGGTTAAATGCCCATAATGATGTAATTCATTGCTGACCATATTATTATTGACAATATTAATTTTAACCAAAATGAAAAACTGTAAAATAGTGTAATTGTTAGGGAGCTCAAAAAACTAGTATTCAAGAAATGTAAATTGATTGAAGAGATTTATTGGTGAGATTTATGTATGACCAGTGAAGCCTCTTTCAGCTTCAGCTGAAATCACTCCTGCTGGCTTGTATATTAATTGCTCATTGGGAGCCTCGCTTGCTAGAATTCAAAATCCAGGGGTGCCATACTACACAAATCCCATTAGTATATGCAGGTAAAATACTTGCTATTATTCCTTTTCAAAGAAAATTGTGGATATTTTATACTGCCAATCTCTGGGGACTTCAAGCAGATAATTACCTCACTGGTAGCTATCATTGGTTCTGAATTGTAAAGTTTATTACTGAATCTTCATTGCTAGAGTCATTTTGTCTGCTTTGTATCAAAGGGTATCCTGGGTAGGAATACAAAATAATTTTGTCACAAATTCCATGGGAAGAAAATGCAAGCATTTCTCTCCTGCTGGCCTTCACAATGGGATAAACATTAGCATCAAATAAAGTGTGTATGTTTCCTATTTCCTTCCTTAGTAACTGAGGGGAAAATGAATACAAATGGCAGACTTCTGTTTGAAAAAAGGGCCTTTAGGAGGGCGCATCAGAGAAATGTGTTTAAAATACTGTAATAAAACCTGAAATAAGCAATTTACATTAACAATTATGGTTATGGAAATTTGGAAAGTATCTAAAAAGGCTCCAGTCTCCATATGTTAGGAGTTGTAGTCAGTATAAACAGTTAATGAGATTTCTCTGCTTCTCTTTAATTTGTAGGGAAATCAAGCAAGTAGCAGATTAGAACATTGTCCTACTAATGTTGAAAGTAAAAACAAGATTTTTAGTGATTCATACAACCCAATTTACTGCCAGTGTTTATTTTATGGATGGATGAGAGCTGAATCAAGTTTGAATCAAGTTTGATAATAATGTGGCTATGTGTAGAGAATGATGTTCCACAGAGATGCAGGTTATTTAATGATGTTACCTTATATCTATCCCATCTTCACATATAAATTCCACAACTCTTTATTTTATATATACTTCTCAAAATCTAGAGAGTTTTAGTGTATTTTGTTGCTGGGCAAGAATTGCAGAATATTATTTCTCAAGAGACTGATTTTTTTTAGTACCAAATAAGCAAATATTGCAAATATTGCAAATATTTGCTTATTAGTTTGATAATGGGAAAAGTCATATTAACATTAATAGCAATAATACCAAATCAAAATTTGCTTGAATCTATTTGTTTATTTTGGGATAATGAACTATCCTTCAGGCATGTTTTGGCCAATACTTGGTTTATGCAAACTGGTTGTTTCTAAAGTTGTTTTTTTTTTTTTTATTCATGAACTGTTAGAAATATAGGTAAAGATTGCCTGATTTTGTTTTCTTTAACCATTAAAATTTTCTGGAATTCCTAACTGGATCAGAAAATGAGATACATTACTTCAAGCATATATATGGAATGATTCAGTGTGTGTGTGTGTGTGTGTGTGTATGTGTGTGTGTGTGTGTGTATGTCCATCCGTCCTGGAGAAGATCCCAATGCCATTTTGTATAGATCTTGTACTTTGTAATTGTAAAATGTGTAACCCAGACTCAGGAATGAAAAATACTATGTGTAGGGAAATAAATATAACAAGTTATTGACAAGTTCTAAAAACCTATTCCTATTTCTACTTCTTTATGTTTTCACTATTATAAAGTTTTTAGCTAAGCATTTGATTTGTTTTCAGCCTCTTGTTCATCTACATGGCATTTCCCAAACCTGGGAGCAAACCAGAAAAAGGAAAGAACTTTCAAACAATATATTTGCCCATCAGGAGGTTGACTTTGAGTAAGGCACAAATCACAACTGATGGAAACCTGCAGTGAAGGCAACTCAAATGCAACAGGTGGGACTTGCAGGGATTTAGGCACAGCAGACCCTTATGATTCTCTTCAGCATAATTGAAATGTCAAAGCCTGGCAGCTGGATTCTGCATATACTAAGAGCAACCTTCTGTGGACCATGATGCAAATGGTTCCTCTTTTAAAATGTCAGAGTAAGAAAAGGGAGAAATAGTATGATGTTCAATATTTCATTATTGCCGAGGCCCAAACAAGGTTTACAGTTAATACAAAGCATATCTGATATTAAAAGAGCAGTTTGTAATATTTTATCCCTCCTACTCTGCCCTTCAGAAGGTTGAGGTGCCCTTTCTAAGGCTAGAGATTTGATGGTACCAATAATATGCATCAAGGAGGCAAAAATTTAGCACATCACTAATCAGTATGTTTTAGGCCTGTTTCTGTAAGCTTCAGTAAAAAAAAATTGCTAATATATACTGAATGCTCCTCCTTCATCACCCTTTTAAAAATGATGCTAATATGAGGAACGTGTTTGAATGCTGGGAGAAAAGGAGTTAAAACAGATGCTTGTCCTACTTACTGATAGCACTTTTCTCACTTTATGCTGCTATAAAGAATTGTTTATTTAGTGGTTCTTGATGTTTTTTATCCAAATGAGTGAGAAGTATTACTTTATTCTCCTAGTCTAATTCTGAGGCTTTAGTCAGATGCTCCATAGACCCAAATACATATATAAACACAATATCAGTGTAATAGCTGAAAAAAAAGCTTAAGTACCTTAAAAGATTGTTAAGAAAACAAGGCACAGCGTGGTATCTATCACAAATGTTATGCTAAAATGCTAGGAACTATTAATGTTCACACTGCCCGTGACTCCTTGAAAAGATTGAATGGGAGCACAAAGGACATCGATTCTAGTCTTCTTTTATTTTTATTTTTAGAAAGCTGGACCTTCCACAAGCAGAAAAACGAAGGCAGCAAAGCTCAGGAAAATTAAAGAGGATTAGAAATCGATGACAATGCTATATGAGACTATTATAAAATGTGATTCAGCAAGATATACTTCATCTGCTAGCTTCCTTAAATGGCACTCTCAGCAGCCAGTGTAACACCTATCTTCCTCTATCCTTAATCTTCAAGGTTATTGTTTCCGTCTACATCTATTCCTTTTTCCTGTCCCACACAACTAATTGCCCCTCCCCCCCTCTCTCTCTCCTTGACTCCAAACAAAACCCATCCAGTCTTTTGGTGCATGCATCAGCCTCAATAGCCATCTAGATACCCATTAATTTATTCTGCCTTTTCATTTTTCTGCTTCCCTCCAGGAATTAACACAGCACTTATCACCATGATATCTGAAATCTAAAATGACAATAAAAGAATCAATTTGCCAAATACATTTCATTCATAAAAGTGAAAGACATTCAAGTAGGTTAAATGACAATAGATAGGGCCCTGTGCCACAGATAATCATATTAGGAATTAAATTTAGGACTTTAAAGCAGGACTGCTTGAAAATGTTAATTACTAGGCCAAATCTTTCCTGTGTTCCCTGCTTATATGAGCAAAACTGACTTACCAGAGCTATTTGTGTCTGTATATTTAGACTCTCATTAAAATTGGAAATGGTGCCATAAGAATTCACAAATGGAATGAAATCCCAAATTAACCTGAATAGTTTCTATTCCTTGAACAGTGAATGATTGTTTAAAAAAAAGGTAAACATGAGCAAGAAAACTGAAAATGAGAGGCAGTTTTGTGTAGTGGTTAAGGTGATGGCCTAGAAACCAAGAGATTCGTTTAGCTTCACTTTAGGCATGAAAAACCAGCTGGGTGACTTTGCCCCCCCCCCCCCCACTCAGCCCAACTTACTTCACAGGATTGTTATTGTGGAGAAAATAGGAGGTGGAAGGAATATTTGTATATTCACCTTGTACTATAAATGAAAAGGCGGAATAAGAATGTAAAAATAAAAGTGAACTGTGCAGATCTTACATGTATATGTCAAGGTGCCCAATCTTCTACAGTGATTAATAACTAAAATTGAATTAAAATGTGACATTTTATCACAAGAAATCCTGGAAAAAGCATGGAAAGCATAATGATATGTGGAAATGACCTTGATGATTGGGGAGGAAAAAAATGCTACCAGGTTTTCATATCTTATATATCCCAAGCTTTAAGAGCAAATTTCCAGATCCCCTCTCATATAACCTAGAGTTTGGTCCCCCAGTCACCTCTCCCAGCCTTGTTACTTCAGCCATGCAACTTTGAATCACACTACAGATCAGACCAACATTAAAATGTGGGAGCAGGTAGACAAGCTGTTGATGTCTTTAATTGGATTAGGGTCAGATGAATGACCTCCAGGGTACCCTTGCACCTTTCACAGTGAAGAGAGGATAGCTATTACACAACGGACATTTATATTTACTGCGCACTTTTGATTTACAGGACACCTCATGTGATCACAGGGAGTGATCAGCAGACAATAGGAGCTACACAACTACATTTTGTTCTCACAGCCTCAATCTATTTCTTCTGGGAACTCAGAAGGGTGGGATTAGTCTGAAGGGGGGTGACTTTACCTTACAGTAAAGTAGAATTATGTCTTCTGCTCATGTTTCCTGGCTGGTTTACCTGGAAAGGCTGAATGGGCTATTTAGTGATGCTATGCTATTATTTGAAGATGCTTGGCCAATTCTGTTTGTTATTTCCTTTGAGCTTTGGGGGTGCTTTGAAGATGGAGATGAGAGCAGGAGGCATCCCATTTAACTCCTTAAAATAGCTCAAGTTTACATTGCCAGAATTCAGCCCTTTATTTTTGAGTTTTGGTGTCATGATCTCAGAATGCTGAGAAGCTACAAATGTGGAATTGAGGGACTACAGGTACTGGCTTATCATTGGCAACAAACCACCCACCCTGTGTAACATAATCTCCCCCCTCCCCCTGTAGCACGAAGTGAAATTGGCTCAATCCTTGATATCCTTCATGAAGTCCCTTAAAACATGGTTGTGCCAATAGGCTTTGGATTTCCAGGAATTGGTGAATTTATGAGAATCACAAATCTCTGAGATGGGCATCTATATAACTATATATAAACAAATACCCAAGAAATTTAGTAGCTAGCTTAAAATTAACATGTAAAACAGCATTTCAAACTTGATCCTCTTCAAATGCATCAAACTATACCTCCTCAATTCTCTGCTAGCAGAGCCTTTGAAAAGTTGCTGGCTAGGATTGATGGTCAAGAATAGTATTCTGGCCCCCTCAGGCAAGCAATCAGGAGACTGTGGGTTCTAGTCCCACTTTAGGTATAAAGCCAGTTGGGTGGCCCTGGGCCAGTCAACAATAGGGTGGTTGTGGGTAAAGTAGGAGAAAGAAGTATTCAGTATGTTTGCTGTCTTGAGTTATTTATAAAAACAATAAATGCAACATTTAAAAGACCTAAAAATATAAATCTAATCTAAATGATAAAGTGGCAGCAACAGCCTTAAAATAACAGATGTGAAGCTGTTAATTATTATTCCCTACATTCACTGCTTTAAAGTTAGATTTGATAAGAACAGAATCACAAATGAACACAAGCAAAATACAACACATGTTCTTATTTGTTCGTTAAATTAAAATATGAAATGTAATTGAACAGCTAGTTAATACCACATTAGCTTGAAAACAAGCTCCATACTTTTTCCCTAACAAGGTTGTATAAATCTTGGGAACATTTACACATAACAATGTTCTCCACTGGTACTCTGCATACAGAGAGCAGCAATAGTTACTTGTGCACCTCACCCTTTTATTATTACTGAATAAATAAGTTAGCAGAAAACATTCTAGAGAAGTCCAGATCTGTCAAAGAATATGTGTTTTGATGCTCTAAAAAGGAAATTCAAGTTCAGTGAATAAGAAGAACCAATTATTCAGAAACAAGCAAAAATGGAGGCAAACAGAAAGACACAATACAAGACTGTGCCATAAAGTCACACATCTTGCAGGTGTCTCTGAACTTTCAGCAATCCTCAAGTAGTTTTTTAAAAATTCCTTGACCATTTGTGGTGGTATTATTAGCATCAGCCAAGTGGAAGGGGATAAACTGATGAAATTCTTTTGAATTGATTAATACACACTCATGTTTCTATTCCATGGCTTATGATGACTTTCACTTTTACACAAATAGTCAGTTGGCCATGTTAGGAGGATACTTTGAATATGCAGAATCTAAGCGTAGATGAACCAAAACAAAATCTATGTTTGAACCAAATGTAACATTTTCCCAGGCCTGCCAGCCAATGATCCTTTCAAGTGATCATGATGGATAATAGGGAGCCAGTTTGGTGTAGTGGTTTAGCATCAAGCTAGAAACTAGGAAAGTGTGAGTTCCAGCTTAGGCACAAAGCAAGCTGATAATCCTTGGCCAGTCACTTTCTGTCAGCCCTAGGAAGGAGGCAATGGCAAGCCATTTCTGAAAACCTTTGCCAAGAAAACTGTAGGGACTAGTCCAGGTGGTCACTAACAGGGAAAAACTGACTCAAAGGCACCCTCCCCACAAAAGATAATTAGATCAATGAACTAAATTAGAACAATCAGTCTAATGAAATATATACATTAGGTGTATGGAAAAAATAAGTGTATGGAAATGTAAGAGCATGCTAGGGTAGATTGAAATAAAGATATGCCAAAGACCAGGAAATCAGTATAAGAATGATGGATAAAATGCCAAGAATCAAGACATAAATTTCCATTGATCAAAGACTGGTCAAAAATAGCTAAATAGCTCAAAGCTCAAAGTGCGATCTAAACTATGACAATATTTCGGGATATGATTGGTGCAAAACAGCTGATTAGAGTCCAACGTCTATAAAATAGAATAGATGAAAAGAAGCTCTGAGTAAAAAGTATAAGCAGGGAGAAATGTGTGAAGTGTTTAAGGGTATGTACAGTAATATGTAAGAACTGCTCAATTCTATGGCCTGCTATTTTCTTTGCTGTTTTTTGCCTGCTACTTCTCTTGACACCTTTTCCACACTTGGAAATCTTTCTGGAATCAAGGCAACTTTTGGTAAGTATCTGATACCAGTGTAAATATCCTCTGTGCTTAACAGTAGTTGGAAAAATATTATTGATCAATAATGTATACCTGTAATTAGTTTTGTTGGAACTGAGAAATGTATTAAACGAATGCAATTGTTATGCTGTATTTTTATTTTATTCTGAAAGAGGAAGAACTAAGATCTCTATATTTTCCCATTTCCAAGAATGTAGAAGGTAGGCAATCAGACGAGGGGGCACATGGAAGGAGAAACTTTGAATAGGAGATATTTTGAGCTTTGAGACAATTTTGAGACTTTGGGGAAACTTTGAACTCCTAACTTTGGAACTGTGGAATCTAATATTTGGGTGGGTAGGCTGCTGTGTCTCCTTTCCAGGATGAGAATATGAATGATATGCTTTAGAAAATGCCTAACTCTAGTTTACTTACAATAAAACCAGTGGTGCAAACTTAGACCATGTTAAGAAACCATATCATGAAACTAAGGAAGCCCTGGTTGAGGGAAAATGAAAATTGTACAATTGAGAGGATCTTGCAAGATTGGATTGTGAGTTGCATCAAGCCATAACTTTGGCTAATCCTAGCAATTTAAAGTTTCACCTTACAATGCGAGATATGGGGAAACAATCTCAGCATCTTCATAGGTGAACCCTTTAAAGAAAAAGTAAGAAAATGCTGATAACCTTGAATTGCTGAAGGTTGAGTCCATGCATTAATTAATGGAAGAAGAGGCAACCATAGAGAATCTGCATGAACCTGGACAACATTATTGATTTGAGGTGAGTCTAGTTTTGCAGGATATAGAATACTAGTTATAAAACCATCCCTTACTTAATGAATATATTTGTACTAACTCTAACATTTGTGGGTGTGCTTTTAACAATGTGATTTCCAGTTGGTTAGTGACTCAGGATCAAAGTTATGAATCAGCATCTTTCCCCACTTACATTGAGAATGAATCTGCTTCTCCAAGAACTGGCACATCTTGTAGAATAAGGAAATGGGGCACAAATCAAAGTGCAGTATCGATAAAGGAGAATATTTGTACAAATGAAGGCAAATATACGTATCCCAAGATAATGTTGTAGAATCCAATCTGGGTCATTCACTGGGACCAGAGGTTTAGTCTTCCGAGGTTTCGGACTTGTGCTGGAGCTCATTCTCAGGAAACTTCTCTCTACTGGAATGTGTGCTTTTTTATGTGGTGCCTGGTTGGGTGTGGATTCCCATTGGTTGGTTGGTGTGTTGATGGCTGACTATTGGCTGTTGCTATTGTTTCCTTGTGCTGCCAAATCCTTGGCTTCTAAGTACCTGATAAATTGGTGGTAAATCAGCACTCCTGTTGTCTGACAAGGGGCCCGTTTCCCAGCGTTCAATCATTTCCCTGGCTATCTTTGTACCTGCTCGGCCAACAATCTTAGTAGCTACGAACAAGGACATGCATTCAATTTTGCAACTATTAAGATTAAGATAGATTTAGATTAAGATGCAGCTATTAAGGGTCATCTTGTAGGAAGATGGGTAGCATGAAAATGTAATAAATGAATAAATAACAAAATCATTCTTTCACTGGTGAAAATAGTGGGAATACAAATAAATATACTAAGTTCTTTTTTTATTTTATATTTGGAAAAATTCAAAGATGGATAAAAAATTAGAAGACAGAGATTTTGTATTGCTGTTATAACTTGAAATGCTCATGAAGGAGAAAAACGTTAGTCTAATAATAGTGGCATGAAGAACGTTCATGATTACAATATTGCCTGAAATATTTAAAGTATATAAGCCATTTGACAATTCATGAAATATGAAAATCTGGTGTACGAATGACCATATTCAATCATTTTACTTTAGCAGCAGTGAAAGAAAGTGATTCTACTACAATGAGAGATGTAACTGGCCATCTTTATCAGCTATCAGGCAGGCAGGCAGGCAGGCAGGCAGGCAGGCAGGCAGGCAGGCAGGCAGGGAAGGAAGGAAAGAAGGAAGGAAGGAAGGAAGGAAGGAAGGAAGGAAGGAAGGAAGGAAGGAAGGAAGGAAGGAAGGTTCATTGTTACTGTAGAAAGTAAATTAGGATTCTTTCCATAACGAACAGTTTCTGCTCTATTTTTTCCTTTGTTCTAACTTTTTCCATCAAAAGGTATCTGCATATGACTGAACAGTAGGTGTGGCTGTGAAATGCGATGAAAATCATTCTTTTGATTTTTGATTCCATCCTCGTCTTCCTGATTCTCTGCTCCCCCCCTCCATACTTTTGTAGGGTGACAGCAGGAGTTGCCATGGCAACATAGCACAAAGCCATCTTCTTTTGTGGTTAGAAATGTTGAATAGCTAAAGAATTGACTGGTGTAGGGGGACTGCAGGAAAGAGGGTACCTGAGAATTGGGCTAAAAATAGAAAACTTAATAATGGAACCATTAAGAAGGAACCATCTGGGGGCTTCATTGTGTCTAGCCCTTTTCCTGAAGCCTTATTAGGCCACTAAGTGTAATCTTTTGATTCTGAGAAGGAAGGAGGAGGAGGAGGAGGAGGAGGAAAGAAGAGTGAGGGAAGTTGTTTTCTTTTCAACTTTAGGCAGAAGGATGACACAGTGGGTGCCCATATTCTGTTACTGTGCTAATTATCTGGCCAAATTTAGATTAATAAAAGATTATTTCTTTCAGAAGTAAAGAAATCTTTATTTTTTTCTTTAAAATAGATTCAGGGACGTGTTTATTACTAAACTATATACTACTAGAGTATTCTATACTTTGGTGCTTTGTATGTTTTTACCATATGAAACAAATTAGTACTGTTATAATGTTGCCTTTGATAGCCAATGTGGTCAAATGAATTATGATCATGCTTTTCCTCACTGACAATCTGGAAATTCAGTGAATCATTCCACTAGGGAAGAATTTACAGGTCACACGCATGTGTTACAACAAATGTGCAACTGATTTTATGTCAGCTTTGTACGCTGAATATTTAAATCTGCTGTCATGATAAAAAGTAGCATTTACCACTTTATGGTAACCACCCTTTTAATCAATTCATTGTGTTTCATGATAGCCGAAGGTACAATTTGCATTTTTCTCACTCAAAGTGAAATTCAGCATGTTCAAGTATGAACATTACACAGGGGGCTGGAAACAAGAAAAATGAAGAATTGGAATGAAGAACTAGCTCATTTATTAGCCCATAGCTTTCTAAAAATAATAAATATGTCAGGCATATGTTAGAAAAGAATGCCATGCCTTAAGAATTATGAAGAACATATTCAAAAGGTTTAGCTCAGCATATAACAAAATGAGGAATACATGAGTTAATTAAGCAGGAAATAATCTTCTGTGTCATCTTCTAATACTTGGCATGGAGATTCTCCACATGGTGAGGGAGGTCCTTGAGGTGAGCAAGTCATTATTTCCAGTAGTGGGTTCTAAAACCCTTTGCTACCGGTTCGCACGTGCGCTCGCGCCGCTTCTGTGCAGAAGTGTCCTGGGCAGATGGGCAGAGCCTCCCACCGCCGGCGCTACTGGTTCGCAGAACCGGGCCGAACTGGGAGCAACCCACTGCTGATTCTTTCCATCAAACTTTCCAGCAAGTTTTAGAAGACTGTTTGGTACAGCTCAACACCAATTCTGTACCTTATATGAACCAATAGAAGCATACCTGTAAATTATTTTTTCTGTTTTAATCGCAATAATATGCGAGCAAACAACCGCTTTAAATGCAATGTAAATCGTTCTAAACTTGACTGTAAAAAATACGATTTTTGTAATAGAGTTGTCAAAGTCTGGAATGCTCTACCTGATTCAGTTGTCTCAGCTACAAATTTTCACAGTTTTAGTCACAAATTGACTTCCGTGGAGCTCACTTCATACTTAAGAGGTCCGTAGAGGGGGAGTGCATGAGTGCACTAATGTGCCTATTGTCCCTGTCATTGTATTTTTATATTATTCCTGTTTTTGTTTCTGTTTGACAAATTATAACAAATAAAATAAAAATAAAATAAAATTTGAATGTCTATGGAGATTCTCAGTCATCCAGGTCATGGTTGTCCCAAAGTTGCTTTTTTTCAAGAAGCAACTGGACTTTCTATATGAACCAATAGAAGCATCTGAAGTATTTCAATCATCAGTATAATTTCTTACACACACAGTTCACCATCACTTTATCCTTTCTTCTTATATGAATACCTATGGGTTTTCTTGAAATTATTTTGTAAATCTTCAGTTTTCACAACAAAGTGGCTACTACGATATGAGCTATAAATTATTGAGGTAGGTATATAGAGTATTATACTTACTATAAGTATTCCTATGAATATTATTGTTATAAACTCATATCACAAAATATGAGTATTGTAACATCTGAAGTAGCTTTTTAACGTGTAGATAATTGTGTTGAAATTAGTGAATACTGAAACTGATATAACTGATAACAACCTCAGCAAATAATCATGCTAGTGGAAAGTCTCAAAATACTTAAAATGGAATATCTTAAAATTACCTTTTTGAACCTAAGAGAACGGGACAAGTCATTTACAATTTTTGTCGTTATTCCTTTCAGTTCAATCAGATATTATGGAAATTAGCAGGTTCTGCAGTTTCATCATTTTGCTTCCTGTTATATTTTCTAAATTTTGAATGGGAATCCTACCTTGTGTCATTTGAAATTTTATACTAGGTTTAGTGAACCCAACGTAGCTCTGTTTAAACAAAAAAATCAAAGCATAAATTATTGCTTTTGACTACTTTAGAACAACTTCTGTGCTAATGCCATATACTGTGTGTATGAAAAACGACGGGGAAAATTCAGCCATGACCAGGAAGTGGTCGCCGTTGTCTGTCTCAACTGATAGAATTCCCATTTAGGAAGAATTATTAACTTACGAGACATGAATAGTTTATAAAAGTTTTATTTATTTCAGAAGTTATTTTTGAAAAATCGCCATTAGTTATTTTAAGCAGAACACGACAAACTCAAATGTGCATTTACTGATTCATCCCTTTTTTTAAAAAAAAAGGCTTAAATTACTACAGCTTGATCATGATGTCACCTACTTCTCACATTAATTATTCATCCTGTTCTATTCCTCTAGAAATGCCAGAAGGATTCCAAGGCTACTTCTGATCAGAATGGCTCCTGTTGCCAAACAAACACAGCCCCATATTTTATAAGTGGCGTGCATAAGGCTAGCATCCATGTGATGCCCTACAGATGCATTTCACTTCAACTCTCTCATAAGTCCCAATCAGGTAACATAGGAAAACTTTAGCTAATGTAACAACTTAGTTGTGGATTTGTAAAGCCTTTTCAATTGCCACATTAAAAAAATTACAGATAAAATAATAAGATTTTAAAAAACAGGAACTACTTTATTTGTCTATTTATTAAATTTGTTTGCTGTCCATCTTGCCACAAGGTAACTTTTATTTTATCAAATTTCATTGGATTTTATTATTTACCTTAATAGCAATATATTATAGTGTGGTGTACTCCTTATATACTATAAATTTTTACATGATAGTAACTGACTTTTTATTTACATGATGGGGTGGGTTTTTGTTGTTGTTGTTGTTTGTTTTTTGTGGTTTTTTTTTTTTTGCATTTTCTGTATTTCTTTCTCTTTTTGTTTGTATGTATCTTGGAATTATGTCAGTGCAGGTACCTGACATTTATCACCTAGGCAAATTTTATTGCTGCAATAAAATAAGGCAAAACTGGTTGCAGAAATACTTCTGTTTTATTTATCACTTTAGAATTTAACACATGCTTTCTTTTAGACGTAGTTTTGTTTTGGATTATATAGATTTTAATTGATAATCTGTAATATTTTAGATTTACACTTGCACTGATAATCAATGCATCATTATAGCAGTATCATCATGATCATGGTCATTTTAGCCATTTTCTATCCATTGCAGGATGAAGGCCTCTTCCGCATGTTTCCAACCAATACAGTCCTGAGCTTTCTTTTGCCAATTGCGCCCACAACAGTTATTTATTTATTTATTTATTTATTTATTTATTTATTTATTTATTTATTTATTATTTATTTATTTATTTATTTATTTATTTATTTATTTATTTATTTATTTATTTATTTTGTTATTTATTTTGTTATTTATTTTGTTATTCTTATAGGCCCGCAACAGTTGCTGAATACCAGTGTATATCACATTAAAATACTAGCATAACAAAGGTAAAATAATGTCTAAATGTAATATACAAAAATAGCAGTATATATCACATCAGTATATATCACATTTTATATGTTATTTTATCTTTTGATTTTACTTTGATAATTTTTAAATTTTTTGCTGGTAATTGACTGAATAGAATACACTATTGTCCCACAGGTGTTTTCCAAAAGGCAAGTGGACTTTCTTATTTTTTTCTTGAAGATATTTCAGTGGATGAGAAGCAAAATGTTCATTTATTTATTTATTTATTTTGTCAACATGTGTACAACACGATAACAGGTATGATATAAACATAAACAAAAGCAAAGTATGTATAGGTAAACAGACAATAGGACAGAAGGACAGGGACGGTAGGCACGATGGTGCGCTTATGCACGCCCCTTACAGACCTCTTAGGAATGGGGTGAGGTCAACTGTAGACAGTCTAAGGTTAAAGTTTTTGGGGTTTGGGGAAATGTCTTCAAGAAAAAACAAGGTCCAGTTGTCTTTTTAAAAGGTTGTAACTTTGGGACAACCATGACCTGGATGACTGAAAATCTCCATAGATACTGTATTTAGTTTTATCAGTTCATCTTGTCATTATTTCATGGTCTACTTTAAATCTATAATCTATTTTCAGTTTACATTTATGTAATGCAGTGGTCTGCACATGTTCAAAAACATTGTTCTTTACTACCATTTCACGTTCTATAGATAAATTTTAGCCATAATTCGAGACCTATATTTGCAACTGAAATTATATCTTAATTAAGATATAGATCATGTCTTTCTGTTAATTAAGCATTTGTTTTAAAAAACAGATTTTATATATGACAAAGGTATTATGTTCATAGCATGTTTTATGTGAAGATCTTTCCAGGTTTATACATAACTAGAAGTTTACATCATTGCCTCAATGAATTTCAGGAATACAGAAAGTGGGTGCCCATAGAATTCCTTTCAACAAGGCCAATTTTGGGGAGGAAGAAAAACAATAAATATTTCAAATTTGTGATGTTCACAAATACACACTGGGGTTGTTGGGATAACTTTTTTCTCTTATTTTATATTGATGTGAACTACTAGTTAGCTATTTCACTTGAACAGTTTCCTTCAATAGACACAGTCAACACAAGTTAGAATTGACCAGAATAATTAACTCTAAATCTGCCACTAACTAAATGTGACAAGCCATTTCCGCAGTATGCCAAGGCATGTTTACGCAAAGGTGATTTTGTGGACAAAAGTAGCAAGCTCAGAAGGTGAAAAGGAAAAAAAACACACCTAGAATTTACTCCTTTTTTCTCTATCTTATTAGAAGCTTTTGAGGCTTCATTAATTTCAAGCAATATTATTTTATCTAACAGTATAGGTGTTGCTGCTGCTGCTGTTGTTGCTGTTTTTGTTGGTTTACAGAAAACAGCCAGCAGTTGAATGACAGTAACTTTCAAGGGTGCCTACAGGGTACCCAAATTTTTACAAATAAAAAATAAAGATAGGGGCCATGATGATAGAATCAGGACTCCAGTCTTGTTTACATCCATCTTTGCTTTTTTCAAAAATCAGCTCTTGAGCTATAATATCACATACCATTAGTATTTCTAGCTTAGCTGCAGTACGCTCAAAATCAATGAAAAATAATGTTTCTATTTACAATGGTACCGCTCTTCAGAGCATGTGGGCAGGTGTTTTTCCATTTGCTGAAACCTGAATCTCCCAGTCTCCCAATTCCCTGGGGAAACAATCCTGTCTCCACTCTCTGTAGAGTTCAACCACAACTTTACATCTTCCCCTCATAGCTGCACAGTTTACAACATCATTTGATCAGATTGCTGAGAAGCTTATTCCGGAATGATATAAAGCCTTGGCACAGCAGAGTTCTTAGTCTGCAATGATCAGTCCATATGTAGAGTGCATTCAGCAAGTATTCATTTTTTTCTCTCATTTAATAAATTTACAGACATTTCTAAAATTCTTTTTCACTTTTGTCATTATGGGGAACTGAGTGTAAATTAACGAGAAAAAATGAATTTCAACAACTATAGAATCAGGCTGGAGCATAACAAATTTGACAAAAGTGAAGGGGGTCTGAATACTTTCTGACTGCACTGTATATTTGATAGTTAGATAAAAGATGGATGATAGGTAGATGATAGATAGGCAGAGATAGATATAGATATTATATAAGAGAGAGAGAGGGAGGGAGGGAGGGAGGGAGAGGGAGGGAGGGAGAGGGAGAGGGAGAGAGAGAGAGAGAGAGAGAGTGCTCTGATGATGTTACCTATTTTGGATAATGAAACGTCTGGAAGAAAACAAGCAATCTTAGAGAACACCAAGAATCCCTCATTTCAATCCTCAGCTACAATTATTATCATTTTTGTTACATTTTAATGATGAAATCATTATAAGACATATAAAACAGAAAATGTGTTGTGATAAGCAGTGTTTCTGGCCAAGATAATGTTGAATAAATTTCTAATTGGTCATAGAGAGAGCGGTTACCCATGGAAAGTCCTGGGAGGGGCTCTCATGTAAAAAAGGTGTCACTGGCACCATTTAGGGCAAGCATTCACATAGCATGAATTGGTTCCTACAGCCAGCATCTGAATGTCATGTCAAAGCTCAACCTAAAACTATATTTCTCCTTGTTAAACAGAACTCTCAATATGATTCTATTTCTGTAGCATGTCTAGGTTTTGTTTCCTTTTGACCTATTACAGATAAAAGTTAATTAAAAAAACCAGTGAATCTTCTTAGGAGAAGAGTTTCCCTGACAGACTCATTCAGAGCAACTTTCTCTTTGAATTCCCATAGAAAATACCCTTTTATGAGCTGTTCACACTGTATTTTACATTGTGTTCTAATCCCCCATGACTAACTTAAATCTCAGTCAGAATATGTGTACATAGACACACAGACACACATTAGTGTGTTCAGAATCCAAACCAGTTTCCTATTAAAAATGTATTCAAAAAGAAGAAAAAAAGGAAAAGACTACATGAAAAGACTGTTTAAACATAGGTTTTTAAAAGACATAAACATATACAAATATATTCACAATCAAAAAGCATAACAGTTGGTACAAACGGTTTTATTCTTCAATTGTTTTAGCAAAGTAACAGTTTGGGTTTTTTTTAAATAAAGACTAGGGATTATGGACTAAATAAATACAAGTCATGCTCATTAGTCTTGTTTTCCTTTCATTAATGGCATTAATGAACATGTAACTAATTAGCAGGGAGGATTATCTGATTGGCTATTCATTTTAAGCAGCAGAGGTATTTTTATTAATTTTGGCAATATGCAAGTATTTGGATTGTTTTATGGATTTATGCAAATGTAAGTTTCTTTTTCCCTATTTCCACAGAATAGTTGCTTCCTTTTCTTAAAATTTTGTCTCTTATGTATTCAAAGTGAATAGGTCCTAAGAGCATCATAACATGTGTAGTTCAACCCTGGATGAAATATCAACAATTAAAAGAATTGGGAAGTTCGCTTTGTGAGGTTGCCAAATTCCAGCAGTTCCTTTGCAAATATTGCTATTTAATGAGTGTTTATTGTATGCCAACACCATAATCTTATGCAATCCTGTAGTGGATCCTTGATCTTATGAAGAAGGTTATTCGATTCTACATAACTGTTTATTGCAGCAATAAAACTTTTAAATCTCCACAATATCTACTGAGAAAATAACTCTTTGGTATTCTGTTGACAATAAATCCATTCAATCAAGTTATATGACTGGTTTACAGAGAAACTTAAAGAAACCAATCACATTTATGAAGAGTAATCAGATGGATTATTTAGCTTGTATCAACATCAATCCAATCTTTAAAGGGACTGGAGAAGTGAGGTTTGGCTATGTGCTCATATCATGGAACTTAATTTCATGGAATGTGCCTAAAATATCTATTTTCGTGTCCATAGATTCATCTTTCCCCAACTTTGCATGCTGGACTGTATCTTTCACCACATCCACCACATTACAACTATCCACAATTCAGATGAGTATAGTTGTAATCAACTATAAATCAAAGATTTATAGGGCTGAATAAATTTTACTGGATAAATTTTCTTTACAACAATGTTGTCCAACTTGATGTCTTTGAAGCCTGGTGAGTTTACGATTTCCAGAATTCTTAAAGACCATGTTAGCTTGAATGTGAAAAGTGTAGCCCTAACACATCTGGAGGGCACAAACTCAATGACCTGATTTGTATAATACATGATCATATAAGGCTAGGCTCTTCTGTATGAGATATGGAGGCCACAGTTTGCTCATAAATAACTTTCTTCCTGTCCATCAATTTCCCAGCTTCAACTGACTTCCTATTCCAAAAACAATCATTAAGAAAAATAGGATGCTGGGATGCTATAAAAGAAGGCATCAATCTCCACTATCATCATAAATTCCAAAAAATGACTTCAGAAATAAATTAGGCTTCTTAAGCTTTCTTAGAAAATAATAGGTCACTGAGTTAAGTAATGTATTTGGAAGTGTGGCTCTGAAAAAAAATAGCAAAGGTTCAGTAAATGAAGGTTACAGTAAGTGTCCTATAGGAAAGTGGGACATCAGTGATACTTGATTTATTTGATTTATAATATAATATATAATACGTGATTTATTACTAGTTATGTTCCCAAGGCAGCTATTTTGTGAATTATTAAACAACTGCCCAGAAGCTATTTAGAATTCCAACAACATGTTTTCAAAATTTCAAGTACTGTATATCCTCTGCCTCAGAGATAGCAGAATTTTTCCTTTCAAATTTGCAGATGATACCAAGCTGGCGGGAATAGCTAATACCCCAGAGGACAGGCTCAAGATCCAGATGGATCTTGACAGACTTGAACACTGGGCCCAATCTAATAAAATGAAATTCAATGCAGAGAAAAGTAAAATCCTACACCTAGGTAAGAAAAACCAAAGATATACATATAAACTGGGTGAAACCACACTCAATAGCAGTGACTGCGAGAGGGATCTTGGAGTCTTGGTGGACAACCAACTAAATATGAGCCAGCAATGTGCAGCGGCAGCCAAAAAAGCCAATGCAATCCTAAATTGTATTAATAGAGGGATACAATCTAGGACTAGGGAGGTACTAATACCTATATAACACCTTAGTTAGACCACACCTAGAGTACTGCATCCAGTTTTGGTCACCATACTACAAAAAAAGACATTGAAACTTTAGAGAAAGTGTAAAGGAGAGCAACCAGGATGACTAGGGGACTGGAAACTATAACATACAAAGAGCGGTTGCAGGAACTGGGCATGGCCAGTCTGGCGAAGAGAAGGACCAGGGGTGACATAATAACAGTGTTCCAATACTTGAGGGGCTACCACAGAGAGGAGGGGGTCAGGCTGTTTTCCAAGGCACCAGAAGGCCAGACAAGGAATAATGGATGGAAGTTGACCAAGGAGAGATTCAACCTGGAAATAAGGAGAAACTTTCTGATGGTGAGAGCGATCAACCAGTGGAACAGCTTGCCTGCCGAGCTTGTGAGAGCTCCAACATTTGGGACTTTCAAAGGGAGATTGGACTGCCATTTGTATGAAATGGTGTAGGGAATCCTGCTTGAGTGGGGGTGTGCGGACTAGATGACCTACAAGGTCCCTTCCAACTCTAATAATCTGTAATCTGTAATATCCATCAGCCCAAAGATGTTGAGGATTTGAAACCTAAAGCATGCGTAGCATATGCCACTTCTAACCTGAACAGAAGCATATCAAGTATGTTGAGAATGAAGAATTCTTAATTTTCAAAAGAAGGCTGAAAATCAGTTAGCTATGTATAAAAAGGCTTGAGTAGAAAATGTAGACAGCAAGCAGCATTTTCCCCAACTCAGTAGGAGTTTGTCTGGCAGAAACTTAATAGTGTCGTGCTTAAAGGGAATGAGCTATCAATTACACCAAGGAAGAAAGCATTACAAGTTTAATCAGAGGAAGAAAGAATTGTCAGGAGAAGCTGGATAAGAAAAATTTACATTCCAAAGGAATGACTGACTTAACTAATACCTGCTTGGAGACAGAAAAAGAGAAAACAAAGTAATGGCTTTTAGTGAATGATGAAATCATGTCTTATTTGTGGAGAGAATCATGATATTTAAAACAGAACCCATAAGCAACTCTAACACTATTACTTTGATCCAATGCAGAACAAAACAACAACAAAGTTTAATGATTCCAATACAATAACTACATAACATCAGAAAACTGCACCTTTGGATGCACATCTCAGACCTTGTTTCCTAGTCCTGCAGACAGTTAACTGATGTGCAAAAAAGTGTGATTTTGATACTGGGTATCCTTCTAATGGCATTAGCCATTAGAAGGGTACCCAGTATCAACATATTATTTTAGCTGCATAGAGTGGGGCACACTAAATTATACTAGTTACTTTGAGGTTAGACCACTGATGGCTACCCATCATCTTACTTTTCTACAGTTCTGGTTTTATTGAATTTTCTGTTAGAATTCTGGGTATTGAAAAGTCTGAATACTTAAAGGTTTATAGTGATAAAAATAAATTATATGACTTTTGGTGTGTACAAAATTCCTTAGTATACTTTTGTGGGAGAAAACCATGTTATCTATTATGGCAAAAATCAGAAATCTAATAGCATCCTTTTTTGTTAACAAATTGAAGTAAAAGGCATAAGCGTTGATGAGCTGCAGCTCACTGTGTCAGATCCACAGTGTGGCTAGATGGATCTATTTATTTTATTTATTTATATTTATTTATTTATTTTGTCAAATACGTATTGGTAATATACATAGATATAACATTATTTATATACATAAGATGGGTACTGATAAGAGGGAACATTAGGACAGAGACGGTAGGCACGCTGGTGCGCTTATGCATGCTCCTTACTGACCTTCCCTTTACACCTTCCCTTTCTCCCCCCCATTCCCCCCCCCAATTTTGCACTCTTGCAGCAATCTAGCCACTTATCCAAGTCAGCCACTTCAACGAATCATCATCATCAACAACAACAACAACAAAAATGCAGTGCATACAGCAACCAAAGCACTGTCTGCCAGTTGAAGAAAGGTTCTCATGTGGGTGAATATTGGGACAGGCTGGAAAGAAAACCACCAAAACCCTTAGAACATTGGCCAACAACACAAAGGATATAGCCATGTTTGGTGTACAGTAAAGAAAATTTTAGGTAATATGATTTCTTAATGGTTATAAGAAAGAAGGGAAGCATGGCAAAGCTTCTGTGTGGATGTAGCCAAAATATTAATCCATATTTCCTTTTTACTTTCTTTTTGGAAGTCCTCCTCTATTTGAAAGATGTAGCAGAGTTAAAATTCGCCTAACATTTACAAGGCTTAACCATCATTATTAGTAGCTTTCTTTAGTGCAGCTACCATTGATCATAGGGTCCTTTGACACTTTCGAAGGGTTTTTTTTTTCTCATTACAGATAGAACACTGATAGTGTTACATTGAAATTGGGAGGCACATAAGTTTAATAAATTGTTACATTATTATCAAAACATTACTTTGAAAAAGTATTTTCTTTCGGAGCACAACCTAATCCTTCCAGGTTGCAATGTGCTGTTTCACTAAAATGATCATGATATAACAGGGGTGTCAAACTTAGGGCGGTGTCATGTGACTTATCTTGACTTTTTCCCCCTTCACTAAACCGGGCAGGGGCGGGGCCAGCACGTGATGCAACCGGCCCGCAGGCCGCGAGTTTGACACCACTGTGATATAAGAATAGGGAGGATTATATTGTACACTAGAATCATGATAGGAACTTTCAGTCTTCCATGAGAGAGAGAAATACTAAATGAACAGGAGGATATTAAAAAGGAACATATAGAGTATAGCGGTCAGTTTGCTTTAATTTTAAAGTTCTTGATAGTGATATTGTTTTTCTTTTCTCAGGTACAATAGTCTAATCTAGTTTGTGCCTTAGTGAATCCAGACAAAAATTGTTGAAACTCAGCAAACCAGGAATAAACGAATCATGTGATTTCATGTGATTATATCCCAGTCATTGTCTTGCTGCATATTATAGAGGGGCTAGCAATTTCCTTTCCTTCCCTCCCTCCCTCTCTCCCTCCCTCCCTCCCTCCCTCCCTCCCTCCCTCCTTCCTTCCTTCCTTCCTTCCTTCCTTCCTTCCTTCCTTCCTTCCTTCCTTCTGATTTGTATCCTGCTTTAATTAAGTGACACTCAGGAGTATATGCACCTATATGCAACCAACATCATCACACACATCAGTTGCTTTCCTAGGAACTGAAGGATCATGTGGTAGTAATGAAAGAAAGAAGCATTTTTTTCATGTTACTACTCATGGACTATGTGCCATATTACCGTGTTTCCCCGAAAATAAGACCTGTCCCGAAACTAAGCCCCACAGGGCTTTTTCGGGACATGCCTTGAAATAAGCCCCCCCCCGAAAATAAGGCCCCCCACTACTTCCAGGGGAAAGGGGGGGGACATGCCGGGAGCCACTCTTTTTGCGGCGGCACTCTTTTGGCCCGGAAAGAGAGAGATCCCTCAAGAAGTTTCTCTGCAAAGACCTGCTAAAAAGAGAAGCCGCGAACTTCCAGACGATGGTAAAGTGACCGCCTCGCAGCCCGGCCCTCCCCTGCATTCCCCCCCAAATTGTGCCTGATCATCTTACCAGCGTCTGGAAGTTTGTTTGGAAATAGCCGGAAGTGAATCTTTAAAAGGGGGATGCACCCCAAGTCCGATCGCACAATGAGCCTCCCTCACTCCAACAATGCGGAAAGCGGTGCGATGCAGTGGAAGGAATCCCCTTCGCACGCTCCGCCGGGCTCTTTCCCTACCCAGCCACCAGCGTTCGTTCCCTCCCTCCCTCCCTCCTTCTCTCCCATTGATCCCGGAGGCTGGGAAGGCAGCATCCCAACCAACGATCGATCGATCGGGCATAGCATCGCCAACCCTCTGTGCCCCTCGCAAAGTTCACCAGTCCTTCGCCAGACCCGAGGACTAACCCGGGCATCGGGCGACGCGCCTCCGCTCCTGCACCAATCGGACCCTGGGATAGGGCTGCCGGGTCTCCACCCATCCCCTGCATTCGTGATGCGACACTCCGGCCAGCCAACCCGAGCCAAGCGTCCCCGCCTTAAGGAAGTTGATCCTGCCAGCCAGAGCGAGCTGGTAAAGGAGCAACTCGCCGTGATATTGCGCCAGCCAAGTCTGAGAAGCACTGCCCAGATCACTCGCTTCCCCATCCCGATCCTTCTGCCGCTCCCGAGTTGCCGTTTTGCGTCTCTCGCCGGGACGGGAGCACATGTCACAGGGAGAATAGAAGGGGCGGGGCGGGGCAGGCGTCCTACCTTGGCTTGTCCTGGAACCTCCGTCATGTTATTATGGTCTTCTCTCCACGGCAGCCCATTGTAAAAGAACGTCTCGCGAGTTCAAAGTTCTCGAACTCGCGAGACGTTCTTTTACAATGGGCTGCCGTGGAGAGAAGACCATAATAACATGACGGAGGTTCCAGGACAAGCCAAGGTAGGACGCCTGCCCCGCCCCGCCCCTTCCATTCTCCCTGTGACATGTGCTCCCGTCCCGGCGAGAGACGCGAAACGGCAACTCGGGAGCGGCAGAAGGATCGGGATGGGAAAGCGAGCGATCTGGGCAGTGCTTCTCAGACTTGGCTGGCGCAATATCGCGGCGAGTTGCTCCTTTACCAGCTCGCTCTGGCTGGCAGGATCAACTTCCTTAAGGCGGGGACGCTTGGCTCGGGTTGGCTGGCCGGAGCATCGCATCACGAATGCAGGGGATGGGTGGAGACCCGGCAGCCCTATCCCAGGGTCCGATTGGTGCAGGAGCGGAGGCGCGTTGCCCAATGCCCGGGTTAGTCCTCGGGTCTGGCGAAGGACTGGCGAACTTTGCGAGGGGCACAGAGGGTTGGCGATGCTATGCCCGATCGATCGATCGTTGGTTGGGATGCTGCCTTCCCAGCCTCCGGGATCAATGGGAGAGAAGGAGGGAGGGAGGGAGGGAACGAACGTGGGTGGCTGGGTAGGGAAAGAGCCCGGCGGAACGTGCGAAGGGGATTCCTTCCACTGCATCGCACCGCTTTCCGCATTGTTGGAGTGAGGGAGGCTCATTGTGCGATCGGACTTGGGGTTCATCCCCCTTTTAAAGATTCACTTCCAGCTATTTCCAAACAAACTTCCAGACGCTGGTAAGATGAGCACCTTGCAGCCCTGCATTCCCCGCCACCCCCAAATTGTACCTGATGATCTTACCAGCGTCTGGAAGTTCGCGGCTTCCCTGTCACCGCCTTCCTCACTCGCGTCACGCCCCGCCCCATCCTTCGCCCCAAAGCTCCAAACTCCGCAGAACCGTGAAACGCACCACTTACTGGAGTTTGACAGCTCTGGGGTTTCCCTTGGCTAGGGGAAAAAATCTTGCATAGTGCAGAAACTCTTCTCGCTTCGAGAACTTGCTAATTCTCGCGAGAAGAGTTTCTGCACTATGCAAGATTTTTTTCCCCCTAAACAGATTAGCCGAGAGACCACGGAGCTGCCGAACTTCAGTAAGTGGTGCGTCGCGGCCTGTCTGCACCCCAAAAATAATAAGCCATCCCCCGAAAATAAGGCCAGGGGCATTTTTTGGGGGTCAAAAAAATATAAGCCCCTGTCTTATTTTCGGGGAAACATGGTATCATGTTGGAACATGTTAGATAAATAATGATAAATGAGAGAAACCTATGAATTTAATAGATATATCATGCAGAAAGTGAGTTGTCTGCTTCTGTATCTGTGCAAACACATAGTTACCTCAGATATTTACAGATATTTCCTGCTATAGCCAATTTATTTAAAGGGATTGAAATTCTAGTTGATTTTTGTAACGATGGGTGGGTGGAGAAGAAATAGTAATTGGAACAATGAGGAGAATCAATGGCACTTCTATCTTTCAGCTGCAAAGTAAGACAAATGAGGTCTTGTTAAAAGCACCCTATAAGAAACTATGTTCCTTTATTAAAAAGTAGCAGTTCATTATTTACATTTAGTTTGAAATTTGTTGTAATTACTTAGCCATTGGAAAGCAATTTGATATTGTTCAGCGTCTGCATTAATCTCTTTAAAAAAGAGTCGCCTGGGGAACAACCACAACCACAACAAAAAGAAACACAAAGCAGAAAATATAGATAAATATAGATAAATGTTTTCATAACAGATCTTCCAATATGCCTTAAATAATAGAGTTTTGCTTTGGTCTATTCATTATTTTGTATATATGTTTGTTTATTCAAGATACAGGGTGGGAAACCTGCACTCCCAGGGCTGTACAAATTACCTCAACTTCCTTTTATGGATTCTTCAACCACTCTACTGCTAAATGTTGCATTCAGTAAAAAGGTGTTTTTTTTAAAGCTGCTGGCTTACTTACTTCATTAGTTATACTGAATTTTAAATATTGTAAGCCACTTAAGACTATGAAATGGAAATGACTTGCTTGTGCAAACATAAAACCAATCTCGCGGAGCGAGCAAACCAACAAAACTGTGCATAAAATATTTGTATGTTCGATCATTTGTTGCGATGTTTTTTTTTCAACACCACAGTTTTGCCTGAAAATGAACTCCCATTGTGGAGAAATAATTTGTCACTAGATATTAGGGAACTACATCATACACCATCTGCATTTGCTTTGCTTTTGACATAGTGCAGGTAAATTAAATGAATGTAATGTTGCCACAGCTAATTCAGTGTTTCCTAAGGTTTAGCGAGAAAATAGTTTGAGCTGATGAATACATGCAGAGAACTATGTATTACTGAAGACACTACATGTACTACTTTATTATTATAACTGCAATCTTGAAGGCCTAAGAGAAATTATCCTCCTCCCCTCTTATACCAAAAAAGGACAATTTTTCCTCACTCCCTCCTGTCTATCTAGATGATGTTTACAATGGTCATTGAATTCCTTTTCCAACAGCATTTCTATACTCCTAACAAGAAGCAAAGGTGTAGGTAATTATGAATAAATAGCAACAATGCATATCAGAAATTATGAATTAATATTTTTATATTGTTGGGGGTTATTACTGGTCTATTTGAAGATGTAAGAATGACTGATTATATTTGCTTAGGCAAAAAGTCTGTTAAATACAAGGGTTAAATATAAATATTTAACATATGGCAAAGATATATTTAGAACTAAAACACAAAAAGTTGATTATTTATAATAAAATATTGAGAGAATTTGTGAAGGATATGAGGCTGATGAGAATGTTTAACTTTGGAATAGATCATTGTTTAGTAGTGCCAAGTAGGGCACTGAGAAAAACAGACATGAAAGAAAAAGAAGTAGAATAAATTTTAGAAAGTGGGAGTATGAGTCCTTTTTGAAAAAGTATTAGAAGTACAGAGAAAGGAGTCAAAGAATACTTAATAAGACAAAGAAAGAAAGAATTTATGCCCATCTGCTGGTCAGGGAACCCTAAAGATAATAAACTCCTTCAAAGCCAGCAAATATGCAACATCTTCCACATAAGGTATACATTAAAGTTCCTACCTGTTGGGGCTTATATAGACTCTGAATCATCATTACTGACATCTACTTTTGATGGTCTCATTTCACTGGTGTTAAGTGAAGACAAGTCCATATTAATTTGTGGTTAAAATATTTTGTCTAATTCTACCAAGAATAAAACCATCAAGATTAAGGAGTACTTATTTATACCAGGTGGCTGGAACTGAAAATGAGAAAGATCATCCTGCTCTACACAGGTGCCTTCTCAGGGCAAAATAAAGCATGGCTCAAGGATGACCTTTTAGTGAGTAAAATAATATGAAAATATAAAATCATGTAGAATTTTATGTACCATGCGCCTAAGGGAGAGAAGTACACATCATTATTTGATTCCTTCTTGCAAACCTTCTGGTGAAACCACCAGCACTACACCAAGATAATAGATTGAAATAATGGGATAATTGCAATTGTGAAAACTAAACAATATATCTTGGGAGAATGTTAGCTAAAGATGAAAAAAATAAATGGGAAAGTTTTAAGACATGCAAATTTTTGTAAAAAGATAGTAGATAAAATATTTGTTGCAGGGGATAAATGTTTGTTGAAAGAACTAAAAATAGCTGTATATCTTAGCATGCATCTTCTCACTTTATTACATATAATATGGAAATGAGACCCATGTTTATGAGGAAAAACAAAGATAAATCAAATGAAGATGAGATAGGATAGTTACGAAATATATATAGTGAAACAAGAAAAGATAGGTCAAGACTGAATGGATGAAGAATACAAAGGACTGAATTCATACATTAAGAACAAAACATTAAGGTGGTATGGTTATGCTAAAAGTATGAGAGAGACTGAATGACAAATAGGTTGAGAGGAAGGGGAAGACATAAGTCATGATTGAATGGAGTTGAGAAGATCTTGAAAAGGAAGTGAATAATTGAAAGAACAAAATAAAATGTAATAGCTATGTATTGACATGGTGGAAGCACAGATGATTTGCAAGAAGAAAAAATTATGGAGAAGTATAATAAATAGTGTTGATATATACTGGATTTAATATACTATACTATATATTACTTTTCTTACCACATACCTTTACTTTTTTTTGGCTTATTGCTTCTAGTTCTTTTTCTGTGCTTTTCATAATATTGCTTACTCAGAAATGGAATAGCAAGATGGGTATGTATACACTCATGCTTCTTAGCAGTTTAGTAATGTATAGGTTGCATTCTACTCTTATCTTACTGGAAGCAGACTGAATATCACAGATTACACTGTGTGATGCTGGACACAGAAGCTGTGCCTCCAAAGGTAAAACACACATTATTAGAAAGGACTAATAGAGAATGTATTTTTTTCATATGAGGGGGGGAATATAATTACCACCTTCTAAAGTTTAATTCAGTTTGAAAAATAAGAACTGGAAATGTTACACGAAGATGACAAATATCTCATCCTTGATTGATTTATACTTCATATTTACGCATAGCCACAGACTGACTCAGATTAATTACTGAGTTAATCAAGGCATGTGGACCAATTAGCCATGGCCATAAATAACCTCATGTGCTCTATTGGCTTCTGAGATTCATTAATTTGTAGCAGCAGAAAACAGAGCCATTCGTATTTACTGGGATCCCTGCTTTCCTTTTATGGATTAAACTGAAAGGTTAATCAATTATGTTGCTGCTTAATCTCACTGTCTTTGCTAATGTTAGCAATCAAGGTAAAAAATTGTTTGAAGGCTGAAACTGACTTTGTGAACTCACTCAAATCCGTTGATTTCAGCAGATTCTATGGGAATCTACATATTGATTACATACATGTGAATACACTTATTTACTTATTCCTGACATTTACATCACATCTTTCTCTTCATCATGATGGTTTACAAACATCTAAACACCTTTCAGTAGCAATAACAATGAATTGAAAGCACTAGAAAGTATCTCAGCAGTTAAAAGCAGCAGTAGCAATATAAACCTCAAGAAAAGTAATACTTCAGAACAGCTATTTGGTAAAACAGTATTTGTTGTTTTGCTTACAATAAGCACAACTGCTTCACAAAATTATTTCAGATCCTGGCTAGTCCAAAAAGAAAAGGATACTGTTAATAACTCCAAATTCAAAACAAACAGCACTCAGGGAGAAAAAGTAATTAATATCACATGTTAGCCAATACGGAGTATAAATGTCTAGATATCCTGGGTTGTTTATCTCATATAATTGAAAACTATTCTCCTGGATCTAAAGTTCTTTGAGAGTATGTGAGAGACGCCTGATCTCTGACATAAGGAATGTACCAAGTAAGGCACTGGGGCAGTAATGGAGTTCAGCCATGTTGGTTTCTCATTTAGATCTTCTCGCCTTAACAAAGGATTGCTGTTTGGGATATAATTAAAATTAAAAGTATCCTTTAGATGAGCTGTACTCTTGATGATGACATTCATATAGTTTTCATGACAATGTTCTGTAAGAGTTATGCTGTGGATTCTGGGATTTTTAAAACATTTCCTAGTTTAATCCATACTTTGGGAGTTCCCAGGTATGGACTAAGCTAGGAGTGGACTCAGTAGTGGGTTCTAAATCCCATCCCTACTGGTTTGCATGCGCAGAAGCATCCCGGGTGGATGGGCGGAGCCTCCCACCGGCACCGCTACCAGTTCGCAGAACCGGGCCGAACCGGGAGCAACCCACCGCTGAGTGGACCAAACTGGGAATTCATCATCCATCCTATTAGCATCTGAACCAAACAAGTCTGACTAGCTCATGTTGCAGCCTGCATGGTCACATTATAAATCATCATGCCCCAAATCAAAAGGCATCCAAATTATCTCACTTTTTTCATGACTAACTAAAGGCTTTGTGGGTAGAAATATTCAAAAAAATCTTCTGAGAGTAACTTAGTGATTACTAGCTGGGCATTATCAAAGCAGTCACAAAGTTCAGCTCTGTTTCCCTTTAATAATCTACAGAGGCTATGCAATACAGCTATATGTGCATTGCTTTATAAAGAGAGAGAGGAAGAAAGGAGGAAATGAAGTATCAAATTGAGAGTAAATTTGCAAATAATGTAAATCGGAATTACCGTATTTTTCGGAGTATAAGATGCACTGGAGTATAAGACGCACCTTAGTTTTGGGGGAGGAAAACAAGGAAAAAAGGCCTCTGCCTCCAAGCAATTTGCCAAACAGCAAACAGCAAATAGCACAGTTGATATACACTGTTTGCTGTGTATTTCTGTGCATGTGTCCCTGACCCATAGAAATAGCAAAGAATTGGAGAAATGTACATTATGCCAGAAAGTTTTCTTAAATGTAGTCACACTAACTCCTCCCAATTATTTAAATAGATCTACTCCAAGGTAAGTCAGGATTTAACTCTAATACTAAACAGGACAGTGTTACATTTCAGACTATACTTCTACAGAGCTGTTAAAATTAATTAAAATTTCTGGAAGTATACATTATTCTTTATTATTTAAAAGAAGATACAATAGCACTGGGCCTCTTAAGAGCAAGCATTTATTTTAAAAAGCTTCTTTATTTTGTTAAGTTGTCTAGAACAAATAAAGCAGTCTTTAAAAAATAAGTCTAATAATTTGAACATTCTACAGACATTTACAGTTATTCACTTACCCCCTTGCATCCAGTTCAGCAGAAAATAAAAATCTGCGTGTCTCTCCCAGCTATTTGCCTCTTTGCAGCTAGTTTCAGTTTCATTTTAGCACGTGGCAAATCAGCTGGGGATTGGGAAGCTGCTAATGACTTGCTTGGCTTAAGAGGCTCTTCCCTGTTTGCTGCAAGCAGGTAAATTGCTGGAAGACAGAGGCCAAAGGGTGGGGGTGGCTGGGTGAGTGGGGCTACATTCAGTGTATAAGACGCACCCAAGTTTTCATCCTCTTTTTTGGGGTAAAAAGGTGCATCTTATACTCCGAAAAATACGGTAAGTACATATTACAGGTAGAGAGACAGAGCTAATATGTCAATCTTGTTTGGATGCCAACCTTTGAAAAACAGCTGCTGTTCCTATTTATATTGCTTTGTTTTAAATCAGATGTATAATGAATAATATTTCTGTAAAAGAGTGACATACATGACCTTGAAGAAACTGCAGTGACTGTTACAAAAACACACTTTAAATCCAGGAAAGGAACAAACTACGCAAAGGAATTCAAACTGATTCAGTGCTAACTTTCAGGATTATAAGAGGCAGAGAAGGGAAAATACAGTTAGGCTTTCAAGTTTGATACTGGAACCTATCTCAATAAAGTATAGTTAAACTTGTGGAATCTGTTTCTTGACTTGGAGCATCTCAAAAGGCTGACACTTTCAAATAATGGATGGATGCCTTTAAATTAGGGATTGTCCTTTATAACTCTTCAAACAGAAAACTGTCACTTGTTCAAGTAGGACATAGAGCTATCCTACTGTTTTGACTGATACCTAAATTTAATCCTGCCTTAAACCTGGTGTATGTGTGCAGCAAAATAAAGTAGAAGGTCAGAGACTAAACACTGTTATAGTTGCAGACATGAAATCCATTTTTTCTCCAATACTCATGTTTTATGTACTTATTTAAAATATGTGGAAAAGGGATATTCTACCTCAGCTAAATCCATTCAGGGATACCTTTCATTGCTAAATTTCTGATTTTTTAAAAAGTATATCTACACCACATCTGGAGCTTTAAATGAGGCTTTTTTTAGCATTTCAGTACTCTTTGGTCTCATTCATTACTCTGTATATATGCAGCTATCGGCTTGTGCAGAAGCAAGATAATTAGGTTTGAATTTGTAATAGAATCTCCTATCCGTTCACTTCTATTTTTCATTTCGTCCACCCCATCTAAAATAATCCTGATCCAGAAGCCATAAGAAATCAACTGGTCTTATAGATATTTTATCTCAAATATCTTGATCATGTAAAAATGTTAATATATCTGCCTGTCACAAACAAAGCTGATTGTTCTAGATAGATTTTTCTTCAATCTCATTAATAATCCAAATGATCCATATCAAATTTCATTAGTTGCCTTGACCAAAATTCAGCAATCCTAATTAAGCAAGAAAATTGGATTCTTAAGATCTGTTTATTGGAAAAATCATGTTCCTAACTTTAACAATAACCCTTTCAAAGCATATTGTAAACTATATAAACAGCATAATTAATTGTTAATGAATGCATTCAAAATAAAATAATGAACTTTTAAGATACTTTCAATGTGGCAGCAATGGTAGGAGAGGTAGTGTCAAGCTGGAGCAATTTTTTGCATTACTTGTTATCTTCCTCTCAAGAAAATTAAAGTATATATGACTGGTAAAATTTTGCTAATTTTTAGAAGCTTTGTTCAACTAGGGACTAAATGCCTGTTCGTGTTGAAAAAGGGACTAGTCTTCTACATCAAAATCGAAAAACAAAAGAAAATAAATAAGGGACAATCATTTTGGTTACTATAACACAGTGCATATAGTCGCTGAAGCAGTAGTATGAAGATCAAATTTTAGAATAAAATAATAGAGTTGGAAGGGACCCTGGAGGTCTTTGAGTCCAACCCCTTGCTCAGGCAGGAAACCATATACCATTTCAAACAAATTTTTGTCCAATCTCTTCTTAAAAACTTCCAGTGTTGGAGCATTCACAACTTCTGGAGGCAAGTTGTTCCACTGATTAATTGCTCTAACTGTCAGGAAATTTCTTCTTAGTTCTAGGTTGCTTGTCTCCTTGATTAGTTTCCATCCATTGCTTCTTCTCCAAAGCACCTGAATCCAGGAAAATAGCTTGACTCCCTCTTCTTTGTGGCAACCCCTGAGATACTGGAACACTGCTATCATGTCTCCCCTAGTCCTTCTTTTCATTAAACTAGACATACCCAGTTCCTGCAACCGTTCTTCATATGTTTTAGCCTCCAGTCCCCTGATTATCTTTGTTGCTCTTCTCTGCACTCTTTCTAGAGTCTCAGACTCTCAACATATTTTTTTTTACATCGTGGCAACCAAAACTGGATGCAGATTTCAAGCCAAAATGTCTGAAATATCTTATTTTTTTAAGGTAGCTTAAAATAGTTCAGTTTCACCAGTCTGGATTGTTGTAAGTATGGATGGACATTTTTTTTAATCACATATTTATTTATTTTTCACCTGTATGTTTGTCCCTTTCACTTCCATATTTTTTTAATTTTTTAAAAAAATCTGCACTAATATGTGCATGCATTTTAAAAATCCCCTATAGCAAGCATCTGTTCCTTTCCTTTAAAATATGTTTTTGATCTGTAACTATTGCATTTTTGCACATATATTTTTGGATCAGATAACTATCTCACAATTTGAGAGAGGATCAACAACCAAAAAATAATTGTTTTTTCAGTTTCAGTACAAGCATTGGAAAGTACTCAAATGCAAATAATAAAATACAAGCCAAATTATTTCCTTCTCTATCTTTAACAACTTTATATATTAAGAAATATTTTCTAGGAATAATTATTCTATGAAAATACTATAAGAATGCAGCTGAATAAAAGCCATTTTGCATAAATTATTTAATTTGGTTTTTGTTAATAAGCATAATACAGGTAGTCCTCACTTAAAGACCCTAATTGGGAATGTATTTTTCATTGTAAAGCAATGTGGTCATTAGGTGAAACATTACATGAATGCACTGCTTAGTGACAGCAGGTCTGGTTAAGCTGGTTACAATCATTAGACTAATAATTTAATTTAATTTAATTTAATTTAATAAATGTTCTTATAAGCCGCCCAATCCCGTAGGACTCAGGGCGGCGTACAGCATAAATAAGAACAATAATATAAAAACATCATAGTTTAAAAACAATACATTGCTTTAAAAAAAACCACTCATTCATGGGGGAATCTGATCTTCTTTTTCACCCCGCCTGCTGGAAGAGCCATGTTTTTACGGCTTTACGGAAGGACCATCTTGTCCTTCCGTAAAGGACAAGATACTTGTCATCTGGCAAGTATCTCAGCCTTCTCCTGCCTTTCTGTGCTTTTGTCTACTTCAACCCCTCCTCCCTCCACCGGCCTATCCCCCTCTCATCTCCTTTGGGCAGTCCTGCACTCCACCACAGCCCCTCCTTTCTCCTGCTGTTGTTGAGGCACTCCTGACTGAGGCCTTGGGAAGGGTGCATGGAGCATGTGAGGCTTCTGGGAGGCTGTAGAAAACTGTGCAAAAGGCCAGCTGCTGTCTTGGCTGAGCATGTCTTGTCCATAGCAGAAGATGTGAAAGTCAGCTGAGGTAGCAATGCAGTACAGGGATAGGCAGTGGAGTGCAGGACTGCCAAAAGGACAGAAATTGGGGGGAGATAGGTAGGTGAGGAAGTTGAAGTACACAACCGTTGCTGCATTTGCTGTTGTAAATGCAGGAGGGTTGCCAAGCACCTGAATTTTGATCATATGACCTAGCGGGCACGGCAATGTTTATAACTTCAAGGGCCAGCCCTAAGTACCCTTCATACTGTCATAACTTTGAACAGTCACTGAACAAATGGTTGTTAAGGGGGACTAACTGTAAAGTCTTTCACTTTAATTGATGTAAAGATATTTTGATCAGGTTTTATGAATTAAAATTTCAAATTTTGAAACAAGATTCCAAAGAATAATTTGGAATCTCTCTTTCATTAAAAAAAACCCACACACAAAGTAATAATTTAGCAACCACCACGTGTAAATGTTGTTCATTGGGTTATAAAATAGATAAATGATTCCTTTCTATATACTGATTGACAAAAATGTAATACTCTGGCCATATGTGCTTTTCAAGGATTCTAAGCCCCATACAATGCATCAGATCCTGAATCATGAGATGGGCAGCAAATAACAATAATAATAATCTTTGAAAAGAAAAGTCTTATGAAGATTAATTTTTAATACAAAAAGCCAGCAGGATGGTAGAGTTTGTGCTCATCATTTCTTTTCTCTTTTTTTCTGCCCATGGTAAATTTTGAATTATAACCTTTTATTTTGAGATCAGGAAGTTTTGTAAAAAAAGAAAAGGAAAAGTCTTCTCTTTGCATTGTTAACCTTCCCTCTGAATATTGTAACTTCAGAAAAATTATAGTGCTAAAAAACAAATGACATCATTTAATTACTATTATCTTCCTATGTCCATTACTGGTAAAAACTGTGGCAGGAAAATAAATCATCTAGGTCAAAATGGGATGATTTTTTTTCAAATGTCTATCCTATGCGTAAAAGATTTTTTTTTCTTTTTGTAAAATATGCTGAGCAGCCTCAGTGTACTCTGGGAAACAAGAACTTTGCTAAACAGCTGAAGCTATAAGGCTAATCCATTTAAAGACAAAAAGTAAATCCCTGTACATAATGGACTGTAGACCTCTTTATTTAGAATAGGTAAGGGAGACCAATCCTGTCCAAGGCAGGAATCCTTACTCCACCCTGGACAAATAGAAATAGCAATAGCACTTAGACTTATATACTGCTTCACAGTGCTTTACAGCCTTCTCTAAGCGGTTTACAGAGTCAGCATATTGCCCCCAACAATTTGGGTCCTCATTTTACCCACCTCAGAAGGGTGGAAGGCTGAGTCAACCTTGAGCCTGGTGAGATTTGAACTGCCAAATTGCAGACAGCTGGCAGGCAGCAGAAGTAGCCTGCAGTACTGCACTCTAACCACTGCGCCACCGTGGCTCAAATGGTTGTTTAATGTTTTCTTGAAAACTTGCAGTAATGGAAAACCCAGGAGTCAGGCTGTTCCACTGCTTTATACCTCCCGCAATCAGGAAATTCATCCTCATTTCAATAGGAATTTGATAGACCTGAACACTGGTACTACCAACCAATCATTCAGTGGTGAGAAATATAAGAGTTTGCATCTAGATGGGAAAACCCAGGTGTGCTGCTTCAACAGAGGTGGTACCTGTCTTAGCAGCAGTACTTGTTAGAAGGACCTGGTTTTCTTGGTAGACCACAGATTAAACATAAGCCAGCAATGTGCTACAGGTAGTAAAAGAAGCAAGGCAGTTTTGAGCTGCATCAATGGATGTATAATATCATGATGATGGGAAGTATTATATGTGAGCATCTGCTTTTTCTTGCCTAAGTGCTGAATGTTACATTTTGAATCTTTAAAGGCATTAGAAATTCACATCCCCCAACTTTGTTTTCTTTGCAAATTTTATGAGCACCCCTTTTATTCTTTCATGTAAGTTATTTTCAAGATGTTGAAGAATATTCTTTTCATTCTTGCCTATACTAAACATCTCTAGTTTCTGATAAGTGTTAGCTTGGAGAAAATCATTTCAGCTTTTGTTACTATTTCTCCAGATACACCTTCTGTTCTAATTGCATGTATGAACCGAAAGTACTGTAAGGGACTGTAAGGAACATTCTAGTTGCTCTAACAACTCTACAAATATCTGTCTGTTTGTCTTCACTATGCTGCTGATATCTTTTGAACTTTTCTCATGGAAACTTATGAACTTCACCCTTACCCCTCTGATGTGCCGCAGTCCGCTCCTGGAGGAACAGCTTCTCCAGGACGGCACCTGGGCACAACAACCAAGTGGGGTCACCCACGAAGCCAATCCTAGAAAGAACTTGAGGACACGAGATCTCTCTGGGTGAAGTGACGATTTATTGTTTAGCAGAGCAGAATATATCAACCCTCATACGCAGATGAGGTTTGCAAGTGTCAATCATTACAAGGACCAATAACATTATTGATAGCTGCGTGCTTCCTATGTGTTTCTTCACGTGAACCCTATTTGCGTTTCCAAGCAAGCAGGTATTAAAGCATGTCGAGAACATTCTGTGGTCGGCCATTTCCGTCCTTTGCAGCTAGATGTACAGACCCTGTAACACAAGTCCTAACCTAGCCACCTATCTCAGCAAGCTGCTAGCATAAGCCTATGTGGTTAACCATTTCCTCTTACAAGTTTCCATGCATATGTTATGCACTTTTTTCTCTTAGAGGAATTTAACAGAGTTTAACAGAGTTGGAAGGGACCCTGCAGGTCATCTAGTCCAACCCCGAAAGTTGGGGGAAGATATATGCAACATCTCCTCCTTTCTTTTTTATTAGGTGGAGTTACTGTCCAGAAACTGCGGTGGAATTTTCATGGGAAACTCTGGGATGTCCAAGGAGCTCGAGGCCCCTTTCTCAATATCAGTTTGATCGAATACCTGCAAATTTAAGGCTTGTTTCTCCATGGCAGCTTTCATAACTCTTTCAATCATAGAGCGTAGTAAAGGTATAAGACATGGTAACATCATAAGACCCAATAATGCGATACCAAGCATAAGCAAAGCCTGTTTCCAATTTCGGAAGAGTCCACCCAGAAACCCTTATCGTCCAATACACCTGTCCATGTTTGAACAGGGACATGGACCAGTTTTCGAAGGTCAGCAGTAAGATCAGCAACCACTTTTCCTGTTTCATCAATTTCTAAGCAACAGTTGGTTAGATTGAATTTCCCACATACTTTAAAAGTGCTATTCCCACCCCCGCCCAAAGGGTGATGTTGTACCGGGTGGGGATGGTGGGACTATGGCAGGTGGTTGAAATGCCCTGGGTGCAAGTTGTGTATTGAGTCCCATTATGGATGCAGGTGGCTTGACCCTTGCAAGTTGCCGGGGGGGATATTGGCAAAAAGCAAGGTACTGATGATGGTGGTCCCTTGTTGCACTTGAGTTATGCATCCTGAGCAATCCTTTACCATTCCAGCAGAAACAGCCCGCCTGCGCCTGTGCAAAGGGGCTTGGCGTCCTTCTGGACTGGCAAAGGGGGGCAAGGTGGCATGAGGGACCTGTGGAGGGTGATTGTATTCTGCAAATCCCACCCACATTGCCAAAAACATACATGTTAAAAGCAAAAACAATATAACAAGGTGATACAGAAGATGTTTGCAAGACATAGGTACCATAAACATTTTGGAAAAGGAAAAAGGCTGGTTATGAAAGGTGCAGCGGATAAAGGGACATCGAGATGGTGGCTCATAGGGAGGTGGGATGTCATCATCTTCCTCGAGGTGCCCCCGACCGTTTTCCTGGTAGGGCGGGGGAAGCTCGAGCGGTGGGTGGTTGAAGAGAGGGGGTTGCTCCAGGCTGGGCCCCGGGCTGGGATGGTTAGCAATCTCCAAGTCCTGGTTCTCCTGAGGCATCCTCGTCCGAGACCTTTGGCAAGGGTGCTGTTTTGGGAAGAAAAGGTCTTACTTGTCGTCCCGGGACCCAAAGAACACGATCAGGGAGCTCGATGGCAGCGTAAACTCTTCCCCACATGATGAGGCCGGCCGGGCCCTTCCAAATGGGATCCGGAAGTTCTCGATAGTAAACGGGTGGTCTTACCGGTGGTCCGACCAAGGTGGAGAAATGCCGTTCTGCTGCAGATGATGGTGGAGTTCCAGTTAAAGCTCTGTTAAGGATGTCTTGCTTCGATGGGAGGCCAGGGGGATGTTTGTCCCGCTCAAATCATTTAAGCCTTTGTTTTAGGGTCTGGTTGGCACGTTCAGAAATCGATTGACCCTGGCCAAACTTCTGTACTATTCCCCATTTTTTACAAAACGTTGCAAAAACAGCGCTGATGTAGGCACGTTGCAAGCATTTGAGAATGAACTTCCAAGTCATAATGATGTAAATTGGGGCACATGGTGCAGCATGGAAATAAGTTCCCAATTCAGTCCATACTGACAATTTGATGGATCCCTTTTCGGGATATGAGGGACATTGTTGCCACAGTTGGCGTAATTCAGATTTGGTAGGGAGGACAAATTTCTTTATTAATTGACTTTTAGAAGCTCTGAGAATCTGACCAAGTTCTTTCCATGAGCGACCTGCTCCTTGGACAGATCCGCCCCAATACTTACGAAAGATCAGTCGCTTCCACGAACGACGACGAGAGTGTGGGTAAGCGATGGGGTCTCTGGCACGCAGCGGCGAAGCTGCGTCGGTCCGGCGAAAAGAATCACGTGCGTGTTCGAGTCGTCGGGGTCACCACTTGATGTGCCGCAGTCCGCTCCTGGAGGAACGGCTTCTCCAGGACGGCACCTGGGCACAACAACCAAGTGGGGTCACCCACGAAGCCAATCCTAGAAAGAACTTGAGGACACGAGATCTCTCTGGGTGAAGTGACGATTTATTGTTTAGCAGAGCAGAATATATCAACCCTCATACGCAGATGAGGTTTGCAAGTGTCAATCATTACAAGGACCAATAACATTATTGATAGCTGCGTGCTTCCTATGTGTTTCTTCACGTGAACCCTATTTGCGTTTCCAAGCAAGCAGGTATTAAAGCATGTCGAGAACATTCTGTGGTCGGCCATTTCCGTCCTTTGCAGCTAGATGTACAGACCCTGTAACACAAGTCCTAACCTAGCCACCTATCTCAGCAAGCTGCTAGCATAAGCCTATGTGGTTAACCATTTCCTCTTACAAGTTTCCATGCATATGTTATGCACTTTTTTCTCTTAGAGGAATTTAACAGAGTTTAACAGAGTTGGAAGGGACCCTGCAGGTCATCTAGTCCAACCCCGAAAGTTGGGGGAAGATATATGCAACATCTCCTCCTTTCTTTTTTATTAGGTGGAGTTACTGTCCAGAAACTGCGGTGGAATTTTCATGGGAAACTCTGGGATGTCCAAGGAGCTCGAGGCCCCTTTCTCAATATCAGTTTGATCGAATACCTGCAAATTTAAGGCTTGTTTCTCCATGGCAGCTTTCATAACTCTTTCAATCATAGAGCGTAGTAAAGGTATAAGACATGGTAACATCATAAGACCCAATAATGCGATACCAAGCATAAGCAAAGCCTGTTTCCAATTTCGGAAGAGTCCACCCAGAAACCCTTATCGTCCAATACACCTGTCCATGTTTGAACAGGGACATGGACCAGTTTTCGAAGGTCAGCAGTAAGATCAGCAACCACTTTTCCTGTTTCATCAATTTCTAAGCAACAGTTGGTTAGATTGAATTTCCCACATACTTTAAAAGTGCTATTCCCACCCCCGCCCAAAGGGTGATGTTGTACCGGGTGGGGATGGTGGGACTATGGCAGGTGGTTGAAATGCCCTGGGTGCAAGTTGTGTATTGAGTCCCATTATGGATGCAGGTGGCTTGACCCTTGCAAGTTGCCGGGGGGGATATTGGCAAAAAGCAAGGTACTGATGATGGTGGTCCCTTGTTGCACTTGAGTTATGCATCCTGAGCAATCCTTTACCATTCCAGCAGAAACAGCCCGCCTGCGCCTGTGCAAAGGGGCTTGGCGTCCTTCTGGACTGGCAAAGGGGGGCAAGGTGGCATGAGGGACCTGTGGAGGGTGATTGTATTCTGCAAATCCCACCCACATTGCCAAAAACATACATGTTAAAAGCAAAAACAATATAACAAGGTGATACAGAAGATGTTTGCAAGACATAGGTACCATAAACATTTTGGAAAAGGAAAAAGGCTGGTTATGAAAGGTGCAGCGGATAAAGGGACATCGAGATGGTGGCTCATAGGGAGGTGGGATGTCATCATCTTCCTCGAGGTGCCCCCGACCGTTTTCCTGGTAGGGCGGGGGAAGCTCGAGCGGTGGGTGGTTGAAGAGAGGGGGTTGCTCCAGGCTGGGCCCCGGGCTGGGATGGTTAGCAATCTCCAAGTCCTGGTTCTCCTGAGGCATCCTCGTCCGAGACCTTTGGCAAGGGTGCTGTTTTGGGAAGAAAAGGTCTTACTTGTCGTCCCGGGACCCAAAGAACACGATCAGGGAGCTCGATGGCAGCGTAAACTCTTCCCCACATGATGAGGCCGGCCGGGCCCTTCCAAATGGGATCCGGAAGTTCTCGATAGTAAACGGGTGGTCTTACCGGTGGTCCGACCAAGGTGGAGAAATGCCGTTCTGCTGCAGATGATGGTGGAGTTCCAGTTAAAGCTCTGTTAAGGATGTCTTGCTTCGATGGGAGGCCAGGGGGATGTTTGTCCCGCTCAAATCATTTAAGCCTTTGTTTTAGGGTCTGGTTGGCACGTTCAGAAATCGATTGACCCTGGCCAAACTTCTGTACTATTCCCCATTTTTTACAAAACGTTGCAAAAACAGCGCTGATGTAGGCACGTTGCAAGCATTTGAGAATGAACTTCCAAGTCATAATGATGTAAATTGGGGCACATGGTGCAGCATGGAAATAAGTTCCCAATTCAGTCCATACTGACAATTTGATGGATCCCTTTTCGGGATATGAGGGACATTGTTGCCACAGTTGGCGTAATTCAGATTTGGTAGGGAGGACAAATTTCTTTATTAATTGACTTTTAGAAGCTCTGAGAATCTGACCAAGTTCTTTCCATGAGCGACCTGCTCCTTGGACAGATCCGCCCCAATACTTACGAAAGATCAGTCGCTTCCACGAACGACGACGAGAGTGTGGGTAAGCGATGGGGTCTCAGGCACGCAGCGGCGAAGCTGCGTCGGTCCGGCGAAAAGAATCACGTGCGTGTTCGAGTCGTCGGGGTCACCACTTGATGTGCCGCAGTCCGCTCCTGGAGGAACGGCTTCTCCAGGACGGCACCTGGGCACAACAACCAAGTGGGGTCACCCACGAAGCCAATCCTAGAAAGAACTTGAGGACACGAGATCTCTCTGGGTGAAGTGACGATTTATTGTTTAGCAGAGCAGAATATATCAACCCTCATACGCAGATGAGGTTTGCAAGTGTCAATCATTACAAGGACCAATAACATTATTGATAGCTGCGTGCTTCCTATGTGTTTCTTCACGTGAACCCTATTTGCGTTTCCAAGCAAGCAGGTATTAAAGCATGTCGAGAACATTCTGTGGTCTGCCATTTCCGTCCTTTGCAGCTAGATGTACAGACCCTGTAACACAAGTCCTAACCTAGCCACCTATCTCAGCAAGCTGCTAGCATAAGCCTATGTGGTTAACCATTTCCTCTTACAAGTTTCCATGCATATGTTATGCACTTTTTTCTCTTAGAGGAATTTAACAGAGTTTAACAGAGTTGGAAGGGACCCTGCAGGTCATCTAGTCCAACCCCGAAAGTTGGGGGAAGATATATGCAACACCCCTCCATTTATATTATTTCTTAATATCTTTCTTTGCCTCTATTCTTGCCCTGAAGATTAAGTACTTTAATTTCTCCACTACACAGGCCTTTACATATCTATATGTAGTCATTAGTTATCTGTAATGTCCACCATTTTATTATTTTGATGTCATAAAATGAGTAGGAGATGCAATTTGGTTGAAAGATTGCTATTTAAAAATCTGTATGATCAAGGGTACATTGCAGAAGAATGATTACTGTAATCGAACAATTGCTTTCCTGGAACAGAAATGTTCAGTGAAAGATAGGTTTGCTGTAGTAAGACACAAATTACAGTATGATCACATGCAAGTTCAGAGTGAGTTTTCACTCTGCCTTCTGCCTCCTCTGATAGGTGTTTAGAATGGAATAGAATAGAATAGAATAGAATAGAATAGAATAGAATAGAATAGAATAGAATAGAATAGAATAGAATAGAATAGAATGGACCTTGGAGGTCGTAGTACAGCCCCCTGCTCAAGTAGGACAACCTATACTATTTCAGATAAGTGATTATCTCTAGTCTCTTCTTAAAAACCTCCAGTGATGGAGCACCCATGATTTCTGAAGGCAAGCTGTTCCACTGGTTAATTGTCCTCACTGTTAGGAAGTTTTTCCTTAATTCCAGATTGCTTCTCTCTTTGGTTAGCTTCCAACCATTGTTTCTTGTCCTGCCCTCAGATGCTTTGGAGAATTATCTGCCCCCCTCTTCTTTGTGGCAACCCCTCAAATACTGTAATACTGCTATCATGTCACCTCTAATTCTTCTTTTCTTTAGACTAGCCAAACTCAAATCCTGCAGCCGTTCTTCATAGGTTTTAATCTCCAGGCCTTTGGTCATCTTAGTTGCTCTTCTCTGAACTTTTTCCAAAGTCTCAACATCTTTTTTGTAGTATGGTGACCAAAATTGGTTGCAGTATTCCAGGTATGGTCTTCCTAGGGTTTTTATAAAGCGGTACTAATACTTCACGTGATCTTGATTCTATGCCTCTGTTTATACAACCCAGGATTGTATTAGTTTTCCTAAAGGAAAGCACTAGATCTAACTGGTGTGGCTTATATCCATTGCAAGTGGTAAATGGGTGCAGTCACTGAAAGATTGGGATATTTTTGATGGCATGATACCCTGCTCAGGCAAGGATGTAAAGCATGGAGAAATAATTGGTTGTTCTTTCAGAATGTCTTCTGAAGAAAAAGATCCCACTTGACATATGGAGGGTTAGCAGGCAACAATCTTTCCTTGTGGAATGAAAATGGGGGATTGGTGCATCGGTATTAATAATGTTCTCTATTTTATGATGCATCTGTGTACTTAAAACACTCTCTTTCTTTCACTCTGTATTTTCAGCCTCAATTCTAAATCATGTGAAATGCTTATTTTTTTTAAAAAAAAGAGCTTTGAAAGCAACAATTTACTGTTGCTGAATAGATACTCTTTTAGAGGCTTTTCTTCTTTTCTCTGTATCTTCTCCAGTCAAGCTCCATCTTTAAGGAGACATCTATCATTACAGTCTATTTTTAGCCTCTGCTAGAGCATAATGACCAAAATGTAATAACAGTATAGTGAATGAGATTTTTTTAAAAAAATCTCCAAAATGACACAAAATAATTTCTGATGTACATTCAGAAAAACGGTGGAAAATCAGTTGCCCATCTTTTCATCGGTGGATATAGGTTTGCTTCTTATGCACAAATCTAAATGTTATCCTTTTTAGGCTTTTAAATATGTGACCCAAAGGTGTAGGAGGACATAGAGAAAATCAACCTACCTGCAGCTCTTTTGACAATAGAGGATGCTGTAAATGCTTCACAGCATTGGATCAGAATGTTTGTTTGTTTTCCAAAAGAAATGTTTTCCCCCCCTAATTATTGTCATAGTTTCCCAAAGGGTGAGAAGTGAGTAACATTATTAGCTCAGAACATCTGTACATTCTCCCATTATCAAAAAACAATTAGCCACCTCCCCTGCCATCAGATTGTTAGCAAGATAATTAAGAAATCCCTGCCCTAGTGAACTTAGAAATAAATTAGATGTTAAAATTAAAGTATTCAGGTGTAGAGATTTCAGTAATGAAATCTCTTTTCTTTTTTAATAAATATGACTCAGGCAGATTTTGTCAGAATATAAATTTTGTTGGACTAGACTGTATTCCCAATGGTACAAGATGGCCCATTTTGTAAAGGCCTAGTAGTGCTTTTGAAAGCATAGCTCTTGAGCACATATACTTAGTGATCCAGCCATCATTTAGCATATTAAATGACTAGTTAGACATCTGAATTCAGGCTACTAAACATGACAATATTCTGGATAGGGTCTTGAATACAAAGAAATAGGCTAAGTAATCTGAAATGTGAGATTTTGCATTTGTATGTCAAAAAAGTTTTCTGGAGATGATTCTGGTTTCTCTAGAGATGTACCCCTTGAATTTCACTTGCTGGAAGTATACATATTCCTGGTTATTGCTGGCTTGTTCTCGGTGGTGGGCTGGGGGGGCACTTCATTGACACTCTTCCGGGTTCCGGCAGTGCCCCCCCCTGCAGCCCGTTTTTGGTCCCAGGCAGCTTCAGGGAGGCTTGCCAGGCCCAAAACGGGTAGTAGGGGTGTGTGGTGCGCATTCGTGGGGGGAGCACAGGGGGATCGCACATACTTTTGGGGGGGAAGGGGGAGCTCAGGGGGGTTGTGCACGCATGTGCGGGAGAGCAATGGGTTCATGCACACATGCATAAGGGTGGGGGAGCGCGGGGGATCACATGCGCATGCGCAGGGGTGGGGCACATGGGGGAGCATTGCATTATGGGTGTAGGCACGTGCATGCGTGACACCCCCCATGCTCCCCCCGCTTTTGGCATGCGATGGCAAAAAGGTTAGCCATCACTGGTATGCCTCTGAAAGAAACTTTCATGTATATAAATTAATCTATGTGATATTCATTTCATTGATCCACAAATCCTGATTCATCATACAGGAAGCTGAAGGTCTCCTGCTTCAGACTTACAGTAATTGTATGTCAGATATTTCATGTGACCGGATATATGTGTACTGTACATGTATATTACTTGTGTGTTAATACCTATATTGCACAGTAGATTGCACAGTTTGCTAAATGCGATCTTTATTTCCCTGAAAAAATATTCCTTTCATGAAATGGACAGGGAGCAAATGCATGACATTTTCTTAGTCTATGCCTTTTTTCTAGAGAATACATCATTTGAAATAGATTAGATATGAAATCAAATAAAAAGACAATTTGTGGCTAACCTTATAATTTCATCGTGTCTTCACAGTGCTCTAGTTAGAAAAATGAAGTCATCCACCCACCCCGCCCATACTCTGAAAAGCTTTACTACCACTAGTGCCAAATTGTGATGTACATTATCTCTGCTAACAGAGAAGAGCTATAAACCATTTCAAAGAAGTGGGTGGGTGCAGGCAAACCTCGCTGCTGGTTTGCTTCCTCCTGCACCATATAGATCCACTGCATGGGTGCGCCGTGTGGGCACGCACGCACAGTGCATACACAGTGCCGAAAAATCTGAAAAAAAATAAAAATAAAAAATAAGCTGAAAACAAGATGGCAACCGCATGCACAGTGCCGGAAACTCAGCTTCTGCACATGCTCAGGAGAAAAAAAAGTTTTTTAAAAAATTTAAAAAATTTAAAAAGAAAAGCCGAAAACAAGATGGCGACCACATGCACAGTGCCGGAAACTCAGCTTCTGCACATGCTCAGAAGAAATTTTTTTAAGAAAAATTAAAATAAAAAATAAAAAAAGATGGCGGCACCCACGGACCGCCACCAACCGAACCAGTTCTGTGACATCATCATGACGTCACCAGCTGGTCGCTGCCAGTTTGGGTGAACCGGTCCGAACCAGGAGGAACACACCTCTGGGTGGGGGGATCCCCAAGGAAATAAGGCTTACAACCTTCCTCTTTTCCACAAAAGTTCAAAATGTCCAATTGCATTTTGAGAGGAAGATATAAATAGAAAAACAAATCTTGCATTTTTAAAAATTCAGTTAACCATGCAGTCATAGTAAAATACCAGTCTCCTTTTCAGGAGGGATTAACTTGACTATAGCAATTTGCGCAACATCGAGGATTAAAAATACAGTAGCTGCTCAGAAAGATTTCCATTTAATTTATAAATCTGAACTGAAGCCGCAACAACTGCTTGTTAATTTGAGAGGAACAATCCATGGATACTGCACAATAAGAGCAGGGAAATGTGAAGACTAAACTTGTAATACTGTCCATACTTGCCATCAATCACTCCTGATAGAATTGTATTTCCCCTGAAGCAGATGTACAGTCTTCTAGATTTCTGGCTCCTGCTAGACCATCAGGTAAAGGTCATGCACAGGACAACCTTCAGCCAGCTTCAGATGAGCCATTAATTGTAATTCTTTCTGACCAGAGGCTGCTGAAAGCTACAGTTAGATATTTCTGAAGGCCATGTGGAAGCTACAGCTGGCTCCGATTGTGGCCGCCCACTTTCTGACTAACATTAGCCATTCAGATAACTATGTAAGTGTTAATAGTACTTGGATAAATTAATCAAAACTTAAAAGTGATGAAACCTCATTTTTCTACCATTATAATATACGGTTACACTGGTCATTGTTTCCTGTCTTTGTTGTTGTTTACTTCAAAACCCAGAAATAGGCATTTTTACTACACATAGTAAAGAGCTTTAGAAATAGACAACTGGTAAGTTTTGGCATTCTTTGGTATCTTAGATTTCTTTATTTGGTATTTTATACTTTGGGGGAAACTCCAAAGAATCCAAAGGTTGAGTGTGAGATCAACAGGCTTTATACTTGGAATGCATTTCCTTTATTGAAAAGTTTTCCTTCTATTAAAAGTAGTAGAAGGAAAATGAACTATGTGCATAACTACAGTGGTGGCACAGTTCGTCTTCCATCCTCTCTCTGTAATGAGATCTTCAGGAGCTGAAGAGCTTCTGGAATTATAACCTTTTCTTGTCAAAACAGGCATGTCTCGTCTTGAACTATGCCCTTTTAATCTCTTCATTTTGATGGAAGAAGATAGCTGCGTGAGCTATCGTGGGTGCACCTATGTACACCCACATTACACCAATCCTCCGCAAGCTGCACTGGCTCCCTATTGGTCTCCGGACACAATTCAAGGTGTTGGTCATTACCTTTAAAGCCCTACATGGCTTAGGGCCAGGTTATCTGCGAGACTGCCTTCTGCCACACAGCTCCCAGCGACTGGTGAGATCCCACAGAGTTGGTCTCCTCCAGGTCCCGTCAGCTAAACAGTGCCAGCTGGCGGGCCCGCGGGAGAGGGCCTTCTCTGTGGCTTCCCCGCCTCTCTGGAATCTGGACTGCCCCCACCCTATTGGCCTTCCGAAAAGCAGTTAAGACCTGGCTCTTCCAGCAGGCCTGGGGCCGTTGATCTCGCGGTTGTAATCGGTGAGATCCGGCCATGAAATGATATGCATGGGTTTTTAAATTGTTTAAATTGTTTTAATGTTTAATGGTGTTTTTAATATTTATTATGTTGTTAAGCTGCCCAGAGTCCTTTGGAGTTGGGCGGCATATAAATTTAATAAAATAAATAAATAAATGGTAAACAGCCAGGAGAAACATATGAGTCTACCTATAAAGGTGGACATTTCTCTCCACCTTTGTTTTATCCTACTTCTACATTGATTTGGTAGCTGTCTTAATAGAGCAAATGAAGGCTCATTTGTAAAACCCTAAAATCAGCTGCTGTGACCTAGAGGTGGAGCTCTTGCCTCACAATAAGGAGGTTGTGAGTTCGATCCTAGGTAGAGGCAGATGTAGGGTCTCCTGCTTGGGCAGAAGGTTGGACTAGATGACCTGCAAAGTCCCTTCCAATCTGTTAATCTGTTAATTTGCTTGCATATTTCTGTGCACATCTTTTGCAAGTAATTTTCCCTAGATAATGTATTTCCCTATGTTATTTTTCCTATCTGTATTTTTCTACGCACTTTCTCCTAATAAATGCAGTTTTGTGCACACCTTGTGATTGGAGATCTGCATTACAAAATTGAGAAAACTATAAAAGTGTAACCTCATTTCAGTTTGTGTATTTGCTCAGTAAGTGTGAATTAAGTAACTGTATTAAAAAGCTAACCAAATTAATTTCTTCCCTGTTCTAAAGTAGAAATAGTAATGGTCCCATATGAGATCTGAGTATCAAATGTCAGTTCAATCAAACAGTTATCATGGTCTGTTGGTGTACAGCATCATGATCATTGCCATTTCTATCAAAATTAGAAAAATAAAACAAATAACATTGTGGCTAGAATGTCACTGGCATATTAGTGAGCTTCAGTGTTCTGACAACTGAATACTGAACTGAAGGTATTTTCTGACTATTTTATAGGTTAATTTTAAAAGTTAAAATGAAATTAACTTCATTTGATGCTCACTAACCTCACAGGCTTCCTAACGCCGTTATTCATAGATATACTGAACATACCCAGAAAGCTTGTGGAGTTGACTGAAAAAGTAGAGAGATATTCAAAATTAAGAGACAGAAATTTCAAAGTAAACCATAACATTTTAGCTTTCTGAAAACGCTAATCCTTCCAAACACAACCCAATTCCCAACCAGACAAAACTTACATTTAAACACTGCAGAATGTAGAAATCAATGTTCTAATCCAGGGGTCTCCAAACCTTTCAGTTTTGGGCCATGTTGGACATTTTGCAAACATTCAAAAGCCAGGGGGGGTGTCAATTTTATGAATGACTGAATAAAATTTAATAAAATTCACACACACACACACACACACACACACACACACACACACACACACACCAGGGGTTAAATGCTCCCGGTTCGCTCTTACCTGCATGTGCAAAGCGTTCTGCATGCGCAGAGGGCAAAAGAACTCAAATGGCGGCGTCCAGGCAGGCGGGGGAAGCGGGCAGAGGAAGCACTGCACCGCGACCGCCACCGGCTCCATCGGCTCTGCGACGACCGACAGGTAAGAGCGAACCGGGAGCATTTCACCACACACACACACACACACACACCAGGCAAAGGAAAGTGACTCTCCAGCCAGCTTCCTTTTCATCATTCTGCCAGCCCTGACCCAGTTCAGATGGGCCTTTCTTTGTCTGTGGTGGAGGCAACGATCCAAGAGAGCACAGCACATGAGAGGAAACCTGTGGGTTCCTTCTGTACGGACTCTTCCTGCTGTGGGCTGTACTTTGGAGACCCCTGCTCTAATCCAAAGTTCTTCTTGCCCATCAATCAACAGGAAATCACAGACAAGAGGGGAATTGTGAGACACAGCCCAGTGAAGAAACAGGTGGGAGTATGAAAGGTACCAATGTCTCAGAAGAAGCCATTGTTACATAATTAAATATTGTCACCTTCACAACAAATCAACGGGGGGGGGGGGGGTGTCAGAAACTTCACACATAAAATTCCCTGAAGAGTGAATAATGGATTCAAAAATTTCCATTTTCATTAGAAATAAACAACTACTATCACAGTAAGCTAATATTTTAAATTAAAAGGGGCAATTATAATGCCTTTTTAAAGAAATACACAAATAATTATATATATATAGTTACAAGTATAGAACACACACAAATAGGAACCCTATATTAGTTCCAAGATTGGCTTTAGTTCCTTCAGACATTTCTTTGACTTTTAAACTTCAAAAGCAACAATTTCTTATAAAGTTAACATTCAGAATGACAAACTATATTAAATAATATTGACTGTATCTGCAAGATTCCAAACAGCACACACAGGACATTTACATAGCAAGAAGGAACAAATAAATGTAAAATTAAATATAACCCTAAAATAAATATTAATAATGTGACATATAGTTTGGAAAATTAATGAATTGAGGGAGAAACTGTAAAAATAAATGAGAAATTAGCTTCTTAGTGATGCATTAGTAATCAAAACAAAACAAAATCCTCAAACATTCTGAGTATTTTCTAATAAACATTTTTATTATTTTCATGTTTCTAACACTCCCTCTTTGGGGAGATGGGTGGTACAGAAATGTGAAAAATGAATGGATGAATTAATAAAAATAAATAAAATTCCATCAATACACTGCAGTTTGCCCTTCGCTTAATTATGATCAAAATTCTCACCCAAGGATCTCTTTCCAGCCCTAAATGTTACCATCTTGTTTCCTGTTCTTTTTCCCCCTTCCCAGTATGTAATTTCAGACCTAATATGAGTTCATTATAGATTCCACAGGTTTTTACTACTTCTACTTCATTATAGTATAAAGCTTTCATAATGTCACAGCTGTTCTTCATCAAAAATGTCAGAGGAATGTTGATGATGAATTATAATTATCAATACGTCTTAATTTGACAATAAGATAAAGTAGCAAAGGCTAAATTTACATTAATTTACATTACATTACATTACTTATTTAATGGTAAGCAAGAACCATTAGCTATTTTGTGACTGAAGGAATAATGACTAAAACAGAACTGTTTAACTTTTTTTAAACAAATAACTTTATTACAACTTTTAATTACAATAGTAAAAGGTAATACAAACTAAAAATTAAAAGAAAAATGGGAGGGAATAAAAATCACAAGACAATTAAAAGAAGAGAAAGAAAAAGGAAAAAGAAGCCTAAAGAAATCCCCATCACACATACAAACAATTTCATTATTTATTCATTTCTTTTTGATTAGCAGATAAAAACTCTTCCTTCCATAATTCAACTTCTAAATATACTGTAGGTAACTATAGGTAAATCCAATAAGTAAACATATTCTCCAATGCAGGTGAGAGCAGTCCAAACAGAAAATGATAATATAATGGCCCATGAAATGATTGGATGACTGAATGTTTTTAAAATTGTTACATTGTTTTTTAATCTGTTTTTAATTCTTTTTTATATTAATGCTATTTGTATTCTTGTTAGCCGCTCAGAGTACCTGCGGAGTTGAGCGGCATATAAATACAAATAATAAATACAAATAATAAATACAAATAATAAATACAAATAATAAAAATAAAGTAATAAATAATAACATTAAAATACTATTATTATTATTATAATAATTCAATTCAATTCAATTCAAACCTTTATTGTCAGTGCACAACATGTGTACAATGAGATTGGTTGAATCTCCCTTAGTGCACCCCCCCAACACAATACAACTCACAGTGAAGACAGAAAATCCCTAAGCCAATAAATCATATTAACAAACACACAGTCCTATTGCACCAATGTGAACATGTTACATGTTGCGCCGGCCCTGCAAGTACATCGTACATCGTACTACGTAGTTACAATGTTATTTCGCATTCAGGAGTCTGACAGCCCACGGATAAAAACTGTTCTTCAGCCTGTTTGTGTGGCTGGCTATGCTTCTATATCTTCTTCCAGATGGTAGGAGAGTAAAGAAGTGCTGACCAGGGTGTGAGTTTTCCCTGAGGATTTTCCTCAGTCTTCTAAGGCAGCGAGCCCTAGCAATCTCATCTAGTGGTATCAGGGGACAGCCCACGATGTTTTGTGCTGTGCTCACCACCCTCTGTAATGTATTTCTATCTGCGGCTGTCAAGCCGGCATGCCATACCATGATGCAATAAGTGAGGATGCTTTCTATTGTGGACTGGTAAAAGGAGGTCATCAGTTGTTGTTCCACCTTGTTTTTACGCAAGATCCTAAGGAAATGGAGTCTCTGTTAGGTCTTGGATCTGTTGGATCGTGTTGTTTTTCCAGATGAAGTCTTCGCTGAGATGGACTCCCAGGAATTTAAAGGAGGAGACTCTCTCCACACAGCCCCCCTCAATGTAAAGTGGGGCAGGTTCTTTTCTCTCCTTCCGGAAATCTAGCACCATCTCCTTTGTCTTGCTACAATTCAGGTGCAAGTTGTTTCCTGTGCACCATGTGGATAATTTCTGAATCTCCTCCCTGTACGCTGATTCGTCTCTACCTGTAATAAGGCCCAATACGGTGGTATCATCTGCAAACTTGATGATCACAGTGGATGGGTCAGAAAATAAACAATCATGCATGTACAATGAGTACAGGTAGGGACTGAGCACACAGTAAGAAATTTAAACCTCATCATTTCATAACTTTTATCTATAAGCAAATCCACATTTAGTATACAAAAAGTGGTCTCAGTATTCTAGTATGAACAAAAGACTGATATTTAAGAAAACAGAGAAATATTTTTCTTTAAAGAGAATAAGTTCACAAAGATCCCTTATTTTAAGTAAAAGGACAGTTAGATACAAAGCCAAGTTAAATGTGTTACATTAGGAGACATAAAGAAACATAAGCCCATATTAATTAATTAATCACCATATTAATTGTAGGCAATTGTAGGAAATCCACTACAAATGATTTTCAAGTCTAAATGTTAGCAAGTCCAAAAAGAACCACCCAATTTTTTTAATGTCAAATTTTAATCCTGATCAAATAAACCAACTGTGTGTCTTTTTTTTTGCACAAAAGTCTTGTTCTTTAATCCATCCAAATGGTTACTGATCCTTGTCTCATATTTCTTCAAAATTTTAAAAAAGCCTCTTCTGGACGTGAGAAGAAATTAATCCAATTACTGTCTAAGATTTGCATTTTTATTTCCTTCTTGTTTTTAAAGCCACATACATACATACATACATACATACATACATACATACATACATACATACATACATACATACACAGATACACAGATACACACACACTGTATGTATGTATGTATGTATGTATGTATGTATGTATGTATGTATGTATGTATGTATTGTCTAACAACAATTTTTTTCATGTTATGCTCTTTCAATCCCCCCCCCCCCAAATCTTTTTCTGAAACAGTTTCTTCTGGAACAGACGGTTTCTAAGAGCATAGAACACAAATGATATAAGTAGTTCAAGGTTCCAATGCAACTTCAGAGACAATCAAAAATGTCTCCGAAGGCCATTATAATAAGACACCCAGAAGTATCTTAAGTCTACCATTCTTCCCCAGAAGTCAGGATGTTTAACTGTTGATGTACATAACAGTAACACACATACATTTCGAATATTCTTTTCTCTTTGAGGTCCAAATATACTTACAATGAGAGTATTCTGTATAATTTTATGCATTTTGATCATAAGATCTCAGCAGTGTCTTGTGATTAATAATTTGAATCTCTTCTCCAAAGAAAAGCAACTCATGTTCTGTCTCATGAGCTGAGTCTTTTTTTTTCTTCAAGGTGACATAGTCCTGTAACAATATTTGTCAGTGACAAGCCTCTCAGCAAGGCAAGTCATTGATGTCAGTGCTCAAATGCCATTTGCAAGATGCAAATGTCAAGATGGGGAAGAGAATGGCACCTTTGGTGTGCAACACTTACGGACTCATATTAGGAAATAACCTCATTATTTTAAAGGCTGCAGTTTAGCACTGAAGAAGAAATCAGCTTCCCACAAAGCTTTTCATAGTTTGCAAAAGCAAATAAGAAGACATAATCTACTTTTCATATGAAAAGTACCAGAACCTATTCACAGAAACTTTACTAGCACATACTGATTCAGGTTTGGTTCCCTTCTTAGTTGCCACCCATTTCCCATAAACTAGGATTTAATCCTGTAATTTTGAAAATGGATAAATTGAGAGATGGGGTAAGGCAAGTGAAGTCAGTGTGTAAAAGTGAATAGGTAAGGTTCAAAAGAGCACACACACTTTGCCTCTTGGCATATCCATATGTGCCATTCCCAAAATATCATACAGATCTGATCTAGCCCTTAGCCTCAGAAATATTATGCTGTTTTAGCTGAGAGCCATAAGCAAAGGAAGTCTTTTATATCATAGACTATTTGATCCAATGATAACACCAACATACAATAACATATAAAATAAGATCATATAAGATATGTGTTAGATATACAACCACACACACTGTCTTCCCTTGAAATTCACATCTTTTCATTTAATAGGACAGCCTTTAGATCTTGTAATTGAAACAAGCTGCTCTCTTTTTGGACTTTTGTCTGCCAATATGGCAGGAAAGCCTGTAAAACTTTAATTTATTCACATTAACAACGAGGAATCCAGAACTCTACATAGAAAGGTTTACATAATATATAGTTCTACAAATTTATCCACTTTCGTTATAAGCACAAAACTGAAGGCATCATTAAGCAAAGAGGAAGTGTCATTCTGAGTTGCAGTTGTCTTCCTGGTACTTTGTCTTTTTTCCCCCCCACATTCATTATTCATTTTGCAGCAAAAGATTCTTATGATGCTCATTGGCATTTAAGAGAAGATTTATTACTGTTCTAGCATGCTTCTGGGAAGACCTAACTACAACCAACCCAGCAACTTTAGAGAAAAGTCAAGGGCAACCATGACAAGTGCTAATAGAGATGATCATTAACAAAGTAAATACCTTCAATCGCCTGATGGGATTGGGATGGAATGTCAGCAGTTTCTTTCATATTAACTTAATGAAGGCTGAATGTAGCACCTGTTTGCAGTCTAGACTAAAATACTTACAGTATATTTAGAATGTACCTAATGATAGCGTTTGGACATAGTCATGGCTTTAGTGCATAATAGATGCCTTGGTAGATGGGTGGTATATATGCATAAATGGCCTCCTGCACTGATTTACCCTAGATTGTTTTGAAATATGATTCTTGATATATTATCTAATATTTTATACTGGTTCACACATAACCCAGGCATGTAAGATTTTTATGGAGTAGCATGCAAAAACTTTTTTGTATAACATCTGTTTACATTACAAGACTAAACTCATGGTTGATTTGACCCATTTTCTGTGTTCACACAATAAACTGAATTATAAATTTATCAAACAGTTTGGTTTTACACAACATCCTAAGCCTAATTAAACCTAATAGGTCTAATTAAATTTAGTACAATACATAAATGCACCTGCAAGAGCTTTTTTACTTAAGAGTGTTGTATTACACAGCTCTAGCAGGCAAACTAATGAAACCTCGGATCTATATAAGTCATTCTTGTTAGCGTCAACTGCTATCTAGGGCCAATGTGATATAGAGATTGCTAACTTAAACTGAGCAAGGTATTTGCCAAATGTTTTTGAGTGATATGAAGTAGAGAGGTAATACTATTCTGGTACTGGAGGATCTGCACTGATTGCCATTTACCTACTGAGTAATTTATATCCTGTGAAACTGAGAATTTAAAATATGATAATGAACATATGAGCACATCTGGAAGAGTTCCATAGTGATGAAAGGATGAGTAATAGGAAGATACTATACTCTATTGAATTGATTCTTAGCCTTAGTTGGAGAGGAGGACACAGAAACATGTGAGAAAGAGATACAGAGGTTGTAAAGAATATAACAACTTCAAGTTGAAATAATTACACATAGAAAGGCAAAGATTTAATCAAATTCCACCTGCTATTTTGATGAGACTGTTGAATTGACTTAATACATGCAGTATAAGTCTATATCTAACACTGATTTCAGAATGAGTTTTGAACAACTAGATCAGAAAGGGCGACTTATGGTACACTTAGATTGGTGATATAGACAAAGTATAGCATAGAGCAGGGGTGTCAAACTCACGTCGTCACAGTGGCGTAACAGGACGTATCGGAACTTTTTCCCCTTTGCTAAACTGGGCATGGGCATGGCCAGCGCGGGATGCATCCAGCCTGCAGACCACAAGTTTGAAAGCCCTTACATAGACTACTACTACTGCTTTTTGCTTCTAATTAATTTCATGAGGAAAAGGGAGAGATTGTTAATGCTATGCAGTACCAGTGGTGGGTTGCTGCCAGTTTGGACCGGTTCTAGACAACCGTTAGCGGAAATTTGGCATGGTTCCCTGAACCGGTAGTGATCTCTGGCTGGCCACCCACCCAAACTGGTCCCCGGTCGCATCTCTCAGCCGTTGCGTGCAGGGAAAAACCTTGCAAAGTAAAGAAAAACTTCTTGTGGCACTCACAAGAAGTTTTTCTTTACTTCGCAAGGTTTTTTCCTGCAAGCAACGGCTGAAAGATGACCGGAGCTGCCAGTCTCTGGTAAGATGCGCGTCTCGTGCCCCTTCTACCCCATCTGCCACCCCCAAATTGCACTCCATGTGAGACGTGCATCTCTCCGATGTCCTTGCTAATAGAAGTTGGAGAGGAAAAGGCAGTAAGCCAGCGATCTGCCAGCTGCCTCTAATCTGCAGTTTACTCGTGAGCATGTTTGGGGAGGGAAGCGGGGCCCATTGAAGAAATGTAAAAGGGAAGCGGGGTGGGGGGGCAGGGGGGAGAGATGTGCGTCTCACAGTGGGGTGCAATTTGCAGGGTTGTAGTGAGGAAAAAGAGGAAGAAAGACTATTATGTATTATTAACAACTTGAGTTATTTATAAAGTAACAAAGATTGGGTTAAAAATATAATCTAATAATCCTTTAAAGAATGTGATCTGTGTCATGAAACTTACACATCTGCATCAATCATGCAATAGCAATAGCATTTAAAATAATATACCACTTCACTGTGCTTTCAAGCCCCCTCTAAGCGGTTTACAGAGTCAGCAGATTGCCCCCAACAATCTGGGTCCTCCTTTTACCATCAATTTTGAGCTTCTCAGAATCAAACTCCTGGCGTGAGCAGTGAGTTAGCCTGCAGTTCTGCATTCAAACCACTGCACCACCACACCTCTTGCACAGAGGTGGGTTCAGACCGGTTCGGACCGGTTCACCCGAACCGGTAGCAAGCTGCTGGTGACATCACGATGATGTCACGGAACCAGTTCTGTTGGTGCCGGACCGTGGATGCCGCCATCTTTTTTTGGGGGGGGAATTTTTTTTATTTTATTATTTTATTTTTTTGAATTTTTTCTGGTTTTTTTTTCTTCTGCGCATGTGCAGAAGCTGAGTTTCTGGTACTCCGCATGCATCACCATCTTATTTTTGGCTTTTGGGGGAGAATTTTTTCCAGCACTGCGCATGTGCGCGAAGTGTGTGCGCGCCCATGAGGTGTGGCCATGCGGCATGGGAGGAAGCGAACCAGCAACCAGATAAGTTAGAACCCACCCCTGCTCTTGCAGTGATATCATGTAACCTTTATCTCCCTGTCATATTATTGTGGCTTGTAAGAGATACCTATGGCTACAATTCCATTTATGTTCATGCTTTTATAAATAGGAATAGTATACATAAATATTTGCAGCATACTGTTCCTGAATTAGTATTTCAATTCAAAATGAAAAAATGCTAATACAATTTCACATATACAACTGTGACATATGTGTGTACAATCAGTCTGCATGAGCCCCTTGAGACTTTAATTACAAAGAAAGCAAGACTTGTAATTTAAATTGTCTTAGAGATTCATGCAAGATAAAAGTAAAAGGCAAATCTCATTGGCATTAATCATAGACATACAATAGATCTTTTCCCATTCTTTGGGATGTTGAAGTTCTAATTTCTTTGTCAGTTTCTTGCAGGGGCAATACAGTGATGCATTATGACATGACTCATATCCTGAAGACTGCTCCTGAGCCACTTCATAGGTAGCATTGGTATAGGCAGCACATAATTCCCTATTTATGGGAGTAAATGTAAATGGACTGGTAAATTCATAAGTTTCATTGCTGATATAGATAGTAACAGCTGGACATTTCAAGGGAGTTCAAAATTAGACATGTATCTGTGTTGGGCAGAATTTCTTCTGAAACATTGTTTAAGAGGAGATTGTAATGTATTTATATTGTTTTAACAAACACCTATTATTATAGAAAGTCATCTTCATCATAGGCATAAGTAAATGCCAGTGGCTGTTGTTAAAAGATTACTCAGATTTACCTGAGCAATTATTTAATCTAATCTTCTGGTTTTACATGTCACAATGAACTATTACCTAAGCACATGGACTGAGCCCCAACAATACATTATGGTACATTGTAGGTGGGCAATTTGTCAATCAGTATTATTATTAAGAAAACTAATTGGACATATCAAGCCCTCAAGAGTTGAACTCTACTTGTTGAACTCTTTACCTTTAGATATAGTGCTAATATGGCACTGCACTCAATGCAGTGTTTATGGTGCTGGTCTCAGATTTGGAGATCCATGTTCAAGATCTTACAGTATGTAACTATAGAGTTACTTAGTGCCTATCACAATTGTCAATTGTCCCACCAGAGGCAAGAATACTTTAGACCACTGCTACACAACACTAAAAGATGCTTATCGGTCCTTACCTCGAGCAGCTTACCTCTGATCATTGCATGATTCGCCTTTACCTGCTTACAGACAAAGATTTAAAGCCATGAAACCAACAATTCAATCAGTGAGGACTTGGACTGAAGAGGCAAAGTTAAAGCTACAGGCTTGCTTTGACTGCACGGACTGGAATATTTTTGAAGATATCTCTGCAGATCTGGATGAACTCACAGATACTGTAACATCATATGTCAGCTTCTGTGAAGACCTATGTGTACCGACCAGGAACTTGCGAATATATAGTAACAATAAACCTTGGTTCACAATAAACTTTGGTTAAACTTAAGCAGCTACGTAGTGCCAAAGAGGAAGCCTACAGAAAAGGTGATAGAATGCTGTACAATCAGGTCAGAAATGTATTAATAAGGGAGATCAGAGCAGCAAAAAGAAGCTACTCTGAAAATCTAAGGAATCAGTTCTCAACAAATGAACCAGCAAACATGTGGAAAACTCTTAAAAACATCACCGGTTATGGCAAACCTCCTTCCCAAGCTGAAGGAAATCAGCAACTGGCAGAAGACCATGTTCTACTGCAGGTTTGAAAGGAAACTACAGCCACCTATCTCCACAACTTCCATCCCAGATACTCCAACAACAGCCAAACCTCCTACAACTGACCCCATCCCATTGGGTTCACAACCCCTGGTGATCACAGAAAAGGAAGTACAAGATCTATTTTATAGACAGAAGCCAGAAAAAGCACCAGGCCCAGACAAGATAACTCCTTCTTAAAAGTCTGTGCTGACCAATTGGCCCCCATCTTCACCCAAATCTTCAACAAATCACTAGAGATATGCCATGTTTCTTCTTGCTTCAAACGCTCCACTATCATCCCAATGCCGAAGAAGCCCTCCATCAAGGAACTGAATGACTACAGACCAGTTGCTCTAACTTCTGTAGTTATGAAAACCTTTGAAAGGCTACTGATGTCCCACTTGAAAACCATCACGGATCCACTATTAGACTCCCTGCAATTTGCATACTGAGCAAATAGATCGACAGATGATGCTGTTAATATGGCTCTGCACTACATCCTACAACATCGTGAATCTCTAACGACCTATGCAAGGGTCCTCTTTGTAGACTTTAGTTCAGCATTCAATGCCATCATACCGGGCATTCTTCTAACTAAACTAAATCAGCTAGCGGTACCTGAACACACTTGAAAGTGGATCACAAGATTCCTAACAGATAGGAAGCAGCAGGTGAAGCTAGGCAAAATCACATCAGATACCAGTACAATTAGCACAGGGGGGGGGGGCAAGGCAGTGTGCTCTCACCACTTCTCTTCTCTCTATATACCAATGATTGCATCTCAAATGATCCATCTGTTAAACTACTGAAGTTTGCAGATGATACAACAGTGATTGGTCTCATTCGAGATGATGAAACCGCATACAGATGAGAGGTTGAACAGCTAGCCTCATGGTACGACCGAAACAATCTGGAACTGAACACACTCAAAACCATAGAAATGGTGGTAGACTTTAGGAGAAATCCTCCCATTCTACCACCTCTTACAATACTAGACAACACAGTATCAACAGTAGAGACCTTCAAATTTCTAGGTTCTATCATATCTCAAGACCTAAAATGGTCACCTAACATCAAAAACATCATCAAAAAAGCACAACAAAGAATGTTCTTTCTGTGCCAACTCAGGAAGCTCAAACTGCCCAAGGAGCTGCTGTTACAGTTCTACAGAGTTCTTGAATTAAATAAATAAATCAATAAAATAAAGACAGTTTGCAGCTGGTACCCCTGTTTATACAGAAATGATAAAAGGTTTGCACAGTCTGAGAGGTTGTCAGGTTCCCGACCCTCATCCCTACTCTGTCTCTAAGCTAATGTGTTAGCAACTGTCTAACAGTTTGTCAGCCTCTCTTTTGCTTCCCTCCCCTTTTCTCCAGGTTTCCAAAAGCATTTGCCTGGCATGGTGTTAAGCTGAGAGGTTCTGGTGTTGTGCTAGACACCAGATGTCTCACAACAGGGTGACATCTAACTTGGTAGTCATTCATGCAAGCCTCAGCCATCTTGAATGAACATAGGCAGATGTCTCCAGCAAGCTTAGTCTGTAAGTGAATCTGGCAGGCAATCTCAGTGGATGATGCTGAAGGCCAGAGGGTGTTTTGCTCAATAACTTCAGAACATAAGAGCCAGGTTGTGAGAGCAGGATGCTCTACAAGCTGGAGAGAGAGAGAGAGAGAGAGAGAGAGAGAGAGAGAGAGAGAGAGAGAGAGAGAGAGAGAGAGAGAGAGTCATTTATTGTCTTTGTGTTTTACTTATGGGATTTCTAAATGTACCTGGCTAGCAAAGTGAAAAATATTTTGAATAAACAAGAGTACTGTTTTGTTGAATAGATTCTCTGGCAATTTCTCGAGCCCAGAGTAGCTTGATAGTAAGAGTTTAGTGTAGTGCAGGGTGTCAAACTGGCAGCCCGTGGGCCGGATGCGTCACGCACAGGCCATGCCCACGCCCCAGCTCCACAAAGGGTAAAAACATCGTGGAAGGTCACGTGACAGCAATGTGGTGTAGTGCTTAAGGCATCAGGCTAGGAACCAGGAGACCCTGAATCCTACCCCCTTCTTAGGCTCAAACCTAAGCTGGGTGACTATGGTCCAGTCATTTTCTTTTGGCCCTAGAAAGCAGAAAATGGCAAACCACTTCTGAAAAATCTTGGCAGTCTCCGAGAATAGGACACAATTGAACAGAAGGGGAAAAAATAATTACAGAATTACACATCAGACATAAATGGCATTATCTACAGAAAACCCTGTCATTAACAGACATGGGGTGACCAAATGAAAAATGTGTCCATTGTTTCTAAAATGCATAAAACCTGGATTTTGCAGTAATTAAATGTGAACAATTGGAAAGAAGACACTTTTATTCTGGTTTATATTTTCATGGATATATGCTGAATGTTTTATTCATGGCTACATAATAATAGTTTGTTTATGGAAGAGCAATATCTGCCACCCTTGCTTTATTTTAGCATCCAACTTCACTAAGAATTTTTTGGAGGGATGCCATGTAAATCTATAGGAGTACCCATTATGCAGAGAATTAAAGACACATAGAGATTACGTTTCCATCTCTTAACAAATGTAAATGACAGATGGGATTAATAAATGAATATACTTGTAAGTAAGGAGAGTAGATTAATGACTGAAAAAAACAAAGGTAGATAATCAGCCTTTTGGGAAGGAAAATTTAGCGGTAGAGGTTTAGTTAACATATTGAAAAAGTGACATAGAAAATGAAAAATGGGATGGACCATTTTATTTTAATTCATAGCCCTGGATGGACAGACTATTGCCTGAGAAAGTCAATGACAGACCCTAACAAAGAGAGACTTTTCTCTAAAAATTTACTGCCCAATTTAATCAATCCATAACCAGGCAGATTAAAATCCCATTTTAGCTCTTACTGCTATGGAAGGCATTTTAATCTCTTTTCCAATGTAAGTCAGTGGAAAGATTAACTGATGATTGATAAATGACTAGCTCTTGGGTTTAAAATGGCATTCAAGCAAAGGGCTAGATAATTACAATCTATCTTTTCTGTCATTAGATTTGGTTAGCTGCCTGGCTTATGAAAAATCTAGATACAATAAAATCTAATGAATAGAAGCTCCAGTATTTGTTTTTTAAAATATATATTAATACCTTTATTAATATTTTTATGAATATGCAACACTAGAGTATTCTAATGGAATATGTAAAAATTAGAGCCAGTTTGTTTATAATGGTTAAGGCATCCGGCTAGAAATAAGACTATGAACTGTAGTACTGCCTTATGCACAAAGTGAGCTGGTAATCTTGGTCCAGTCAGTGTCTCATAGCTGTAGGAAGAAGTCAGTGGCAAATCACTTCTAAAAAACCTTGCCAAGAATACTGTAGAGACTTGTCCAGGCAGTCCAAGTCAAGACCAACTTAGATGAAAAAAACTGAAAATTGCATGACATTATTCCAAAGAAAGGTAAATGAATTTGTTTTTAAAAGGGTTGTCATTAAACACTCTTCATATCTTCTCAAAACCTGTCTTTGTAACTTGGAACCAATGCTTAAATTACCAGTGAAGAGGAATCTTAATAGTTGCAACTCTAGAGATAAATGTGCCAACCCTGAAGTTGGCTGAACTGAGACCATTTTTATTTTTCCGCTTCAGTGCTGGCACATACTGGAGCTGAGGGATATGGAGGGGGGAAATAGAGATAGCTGGGATGCTGTAGCCAAAACAAAATGTTTTCCCTTGGGAACCAAGGACATGCCTGCAGATGTTCAGAAGGAGGGGACTGAGGTCATCTAGCAACTGGACTGTATGCTGATTGGACCATGTGAATGAGGGTTTGGGGGAAGTGACAAACTTTCACTTTTAATTAGGTGAAAACCGCAGGAACTTTTAGAGTCGGTTTTCACTAGATCTGTGCCAATATGATATTTCCAATAAAACTATTTATTGAGGAGTTCACTGGCCTCAGAGTTTTGCTTGATATGGGATTATTACTTGGAACCTTGACAAAATGTTCCCCAATAATTCAAAACCTTTGAGAAGCTATTTCAGTGGGGAAACAAAAAATAGGCTTTTTTGGGAGGAGGTGTTGTAAAAGAATCAGTTGAGACCAATACATGTTGATTCCCAAGGCCAAAGATAGTCTCACTAGACTCCCAAGATCAAATATGTTATTGTGGTGACAGGAAATTAGAATCATAGAAATGCAGTTGCAAGAGTTAGCTGGAATACAAACACTAAAGAGTTTTTTCTAATAGTTTTATAAAAAGCATCTCATGAAGTAAGCTGCAACTCATCAAAGCTTATACGTTTTATTGAAAAAAGGTGATACTCCTGGGGGTTTTTTTTTGTCGCCATGCACTAACCTGGCTCTCTTGCGACATTGTCAAGAATATAAATCTAATTAGAGTTTTCCTTCTATTGTTATATTGTAAACAGATGGACCCAAAGATGCTTACCAGCTTTTGCAGAAAATAATATTTAGTATATTCTGCTCTGGTATATAGTGTAGTACATCTATTGTATCTCTCACAAGTCTGTCCTGAATGTCTCTGCTATACTATGAAAAGACTTCATTTAAACATGTGTGAAACTTTAGTTAGTCTGCTGAGCTTTTAAATAAAATACAGTGGACAAAATTATTAACCCACTGAATGTAGCCTAGCAATTGAGTGGGATTGTTAATATTCACTGTCAGTTAAGTATAAAGTTCAGGAACGCTGAAGACTCAAAGGAAAACTGAAACATCTGCTGGCCTTTATTTTGTCCCAGGAGTTATCAAGTTGTGCAGGCTACACCAAATGTGGCTTTTCTTCTGTTTGTCTTTTCTTCAGATAATTACCATATTTTTTGGAGTATAAGACGCACCTTTTCCCACCCTAAAAGAGGCTGAAAATTTGGGTGCGTCTTATACTCCGAATGTAGCTTTAAAAAAAAAGCTTTTTTTTCTAGCCCTAATGAGGTGCTAATGATCTTCCCGGCTTGCAGGATTTTTTTATTGGAAGTTTTTTTCCAGCTCTAAGTCTTTGCAGGCTTGTTTTCATTGCTACTCCCTCTGAAAAAGGTTTTTTTTTTCAGCCCTAACGAGGTGCTAACGATCTTCCCAGCTTGCAGGATTTTTTCATTGCTACTCCCTCCGAAGAAGTTTTTTTCCAGCCCTAAGTCTGTGTTTTCATTGCTACTCCCTCCGAAGAAGATTTTTTTCAGCCCTAACCAGGGGATAAAATAATGTGCTGATGCTGACCAGATTAAGGACACTAGCCAGATGAATACCTGGTAGGTAGACTTTTTTCTCTATTTTCCTCCCCAAAAACTAAGGTGCATCTTATACTCCAGTGCGTCTTTTACTCCGAAAAATACGGTATATGGTTTCTGACCCTGTTGCGGTAATTTTTGTTTTGTTTTTTGCTCTATGCAAAAATGTATTGCAGCATTAAGAAAATAAAGCAAAACATCCTTCCCTTTTTTGAGCAACTAGTATCATTTTTAATCCAAAATAATTTATAAATGACTTTACATATATACTGTCTTCACTTCTGCTGAAAGGAACCATGCAATCAGCATTTTTGAATCTACACTTAATAGGCTTGCCATTGCCTTCACCCCCTCCTTTAAATGCATTAAATATGCATTCCTGCAATTATTTCAGTATGAGGCTCTGTTACAATCTGAAATCTTAATGCTTATTTTTCTGGCCATGGACATCTGTCTTAAAGTCCTAACTCGATCGCACCACTATTCTCAGGTTTTTTTTTTTAGTTGGCATAGGTTTTTACTGTGTGCAATTCCAATCAAAATGAGAAGGGTCTAAATAATCTGACTGGCAGAACATTTTAATTTAGATTTAGTTACATTCATTTGTGCTCATCTAAAGCTTTTTTGTTTTTTTCTGAAATTGACAATTTTACTTAGGTAATCCAGATTTATTTCTCTGCAAATCTAGTTACTATATTTTGAATGAAGTTATTCATTATGGGCTGCTTTAGGTTGTTACAGAATTCAAAGGAAATGGGATTAAGCCTACTGCTAATTAAAAATAAGATTGTTACAACCTATATAGAATTTTTATCAAGATTGTTTCAAAATGTGTACACTGAAATTCTAAATTGTTCTTAACTGTTTCAATTAATGTAATGGGAAGTCAAAGGAGCAGGATGATTAAAACTGATCAAAAATCCAAACCTTTTGCTTATTAAGACACTTCTATTTGAATTCAAGAACTGTACAAAATCTGGCTACTTGTATTCAAAGTTCCTTATTTTCATGTATTTCTGGCAGAGTCAGTATACATGTAGAGCAGTGTTTCCCAAAGTGTGGTACGCGTACCCCCAGGGGTACGGGAAGAGTTTGGTGGGGATACGCGTTGCACTGGAGTTTGGTGGGGATCACGTGGGAATATCCACTGCATCGTGCTTAGCTGCGCCCACAGAACAAGGAAAGAAATAGGCGTGTATCGCACTTTTTACATGGGAACTGGGGCCATCGTACATTGTATCGCAACTCATTATGGCGGGAACTTCTGCGCATCCTTCGCGCAGCTCGAGTTCGGCCATTTTTAAACTGCAGGAACATTAACAGTTGACATTGAGCCGTGGAGCTGTTTAAACGCCGGAGAATTGCAGTATTATCTAACGGTTAGACAGTCTTGTGAGGCGTGACACGGCATGAATATACTGCACTTCGTTACAGAGACAACTTACTTCTTTAATAGTTAGTTCCGGGCGCCTGTTATCGTGCTTTAGTAAGTTCCACTGATTTTGATTATTTTTATAAAATACAATTTTTATCCCTAACAGAGATTATGGATCACTGGTTGAAATCTGGAACTACTAAAAGAAAAAATAAATATATTTTGATTTTTATTAAAGCATATGTTTTTTATGAGGGGTACTCAGCATTACGAAAATTATAGAAGGGGTACACATATGTCAAAAGTTTGGGAAACACTGATGTAGAGTAACTAGGAGTGATATTCTGATATTGAATCTATAACATGATGGGCAGGGATCATATGTCTGTGAACATTTAGATGGGTGTCAAGGGAGACACATGGTTTGTAGTTGTACATGTCTATCTGAAGGAGTTGATGCCTTTATATAAGTTTGAAGGTTTAAGATAAGTGGTAGTGGCATGGCTATGAGACGATCATTGTTTAAGGAAGGAAGTTTCAGTTCAAACTGGAAGCATCTTCATTTTTTAAATAGAGTCCTCATTCATCTTTCTAAGCTTTTGTTCTAAACAAAGAATATACCCAAATATGGCAGCAATAAGACCGACAGGAATCTACATCCCTATATTATTTTCTTCTGCATTAACAGAGGGATAGAATCAAGATTGTGTGAAGTGTTAGTACCACTTTATAAGGCCTTGATAAAACTACACTTGGAATATTGCATCCAATTTTGGTTGTCATGATATAAAAAGATATTGAGACTCTAGAAAGAGTGCAGAGAAGAGAAGCAAAGATGATTAGGGGCAGTGGTGGATTGCAAATGATTCTGCTACCGGTTTGCCCATGCGTGATGCTTCTGCACATGTGCAGAAGCGTCCCAGGTGGGTGGGCAGAGCCTCCCGCCGCCGGCACTACCGGTTCTAAGAACTGGTCCGAACCGGGAGCAACCCACCACTGATTAGGGGATTGGAGACTAAAACATATGAAGAATGGTTGCAGGAATTGGGTATGTCTAGTTTAATGAAAAGGACTAAGGTGACATGATAGCAGTGTTCCAATATTTAAGGGGCTGCCACAAAGAAGAAGCAGTATCCTATTTTCCATAGTACCTGAAGGCAGAACAAGAAGCAATGGATGGAAACTAATCAAGGACAGAAGAAACCTAGAAATAAGGGGGAAATTCCTGATAGTTAGAATAATTAATCAGTGGAAACATTTGGCTCCAGAAGTTGTGGGTGCTCCAACACTAAAGGTTTCTAACAAGAGATCGGACAACCATTTGTCTGAAATGGTATAGGATTTCCTGCTTGAGCATGGAGTTGGATGAAAAGTTCTCAAAGGACCCTTCCAACTCTTTTTGTGTTATTCTTATGACTCAGTCTGTTACTCAACAGATACTGTAATGTAGGAGTTACATGGAAGATACCTGCTTAGGTTATTCAAGGATATGACTGATCAGCTGAAATTTCCTTCTTCCCTTTAAGAAACTTCTGTTGATGAGACTGGTTTGCTTTCCAGTTCCAAGTTTAGCAAAGTGGAAAAACAAGTTCCTGTTTGAAGTCCAGGAACCAACTAAGTTTAAGGTTCCTCATGAAACAGAATAGCTAAATCTAATAAGTCAACAAAATTGCTGTTTTATTTTATTATAAACTTCAGTTGAACATTTCTGACTTCTTTTTGCTGAGTTCTTTAGTAAATCTATTGAATTGGGAATTGGAATTGATTCAATCAATTTATCTTTACTTTATGTTGATATCTACTTTGAAAAATGTCCGACCAATATATCATACTGCTAGATGTAATATTTATTAACTTTTAAGAAGAGAATAAGAAAACAAACATTCTGGAAGGATGGCCTGCATGTTCATGTGTTTTAGCTAAGGCTAATAACTATAAATCAAATGGGTGATGGAAATTATCTACCCCACAAAACAAGTGTAGCCCTAAGGTCTTCATTGCAGGCTTGGATATGCCGATATCCCTCAAGATATCTGAGACAGAAATGATTGGTATTCCTGCCTTCTGCCCAAAAGTATTCCAATGCTATCGTTTTCTTCTTTCTCAAGATGTTTCCAAATGCAAATGCATAATGGGACATTGGCATACTGAATATTTCTCACTTCCTACATTGCTTTATTGGTTATCATTTTACTGACTGGGGACATACTTAGAGTGGTAATAGTATATTTTAGCAGAAGTTAAGAATAAAGGAATAATGTGGCCTTACATCTCTAGCCAGTTAACATTCCTATGGGGTTGAAGATCAATGTAGAGATAACAAAATAAATATTTAAAAATATAAAATAAAATAAAAGCAAAATGATCCCTATTTTTCACTTTTGGGTCCTTTCAGAGCATATTTCTTAGCAAACCAAATCAAACCAAAATTTTAAAAAGGCCAGGAGTTATAATTTGATTGACAGATTCTAGGCCTTTGAAAGTCTTCATGAAGACTTTATTAGCCACTATAACAGAGGTTATGACATATGTCTTTTTGATTGTTTCACTACTTTTTATGCATAAGTGCTAATTGCATCTCACAGTTCTGCACGATGCTTGGATTCAGGGTATATTGTCATATGCTATGTGTGTAGTTAATTAACATAGCACAGCTGCATTTCTAACCATCTGCTTTGTAAATTGGACTATGAACACACTATTAGGCAAAAGTTTACTGATGAAAACAATTGCCTGCAGAACATAAAGGTTCAGTGGTGCTTGTTCAAGTAGCTCAGCATGGCTTTGTACTGGAGACCCTGTGTGGTTGTAACCGTTCCTCTGAACCAGGGGTTAAGCAACTAGGCCAGTGATGGCGAACATTTCTTGCCTCGGGTTGCAAAAGGGTGCGAGTGCATGCGATAGCGCGTGCACACGTGCCCACACCCATATTGCAATGCCCCCTCGCGCATGCACACAGGCCTCATTGAAGCCTCCGGACTTCCGTTTGGCCCATGGGCCATTTTTCACCGTCCCAGGGTTCAGGAGGCGTTCCTGAAGATTGGGGAGAGCGAAAACAGCCAAAAAGAAGGCAGAAAATCAGCTGGCATGCGCGCTGAAGCTGACATAGGGCAATGCCTTGCGTGCCCTCAGATATGGCTCCGCGTGCCACCTGTGGCACGTGTGCCATAGGTTCGCCATCACTGTTTTATATTATTTATGAATACTAATAAACTCTGCATGCATGTATTTAATACGTTCCTCAAATAGAGAACACTTTATAGGTATTGGAGTCCTGATTCTGAAAAATAGCCAATCCTTTCATATATTTGCGTTTCAGAAGTCCATTTTTAGTAAAGGGTCACAAGAGTGGAGGTGGAGTGGGGAGATGTTCTAAATAAGTATTTCTGGGTGACAACATGACTCCAACATGTAAATGAAGTAGAAACAGCATCTCTATTATGCTTGTATATGTTCCATGTAATAAACTTCTTTGTCTGGCTGGGGAATGTGCCAGCTTGGTGCCAAATATTTATCCTAGTAATGAGACTAAGATAATAAATCATCTCAATGAAATACTCTCCCCTTCCAAAGGAGAAAGAGAAAAAAAAACCTTGTACTCTCCATAACCATGACATTTGTTTAGAAAAATCTCTTCAGTCTATTTACAAAATGGCACTTAAGCACTCTATGTAAATATGTATCATCATGAGATATATTTTTAAAGTATTTGTTATTTCACAAATGCTATATTCTGTATAAAAACAATAAAATTGCATATTTAATTATACAAATTTACTAAAATTTGAATTAAACTGAACCTTGTTATCCTGACCTTTACCTGCATTCTGGAAGTCCTTTGTCTGCTAATAAATTCATTGCATGTAATGGCCCAGGATCTAGATCAGGGGTCTCCAACCTTGGCATCTTTAAGACTTGTGGACGTCAGCTCCCAGAATTCCCCAGCCAGCGGCTGAGGAATTCTAGGAGTTGAAGTCCACAAGTCTGAAAATTGCCAAGGTTGGAGACCCCTGATCTAGAGGGGAGGGCTTTGTCAAAGTCCAAACACAAACAAACACATTTATTTGTTTGTTTGTTTGTTTGTTTGTTTGTTTGTTTGTTTGTTTGTTTGTTTGTTTGTTTGTTTTTTAGAACACCGATCTCCCTTGTTAAGTGACTCTGGGTGGCTTACGGGTTATAAAACAAGTAGAAAACATAAAGCAGAAAAATAAAGCAGAAAGTAGAAAAATAATGAAAATATTAAACATTAACACTACACAAATTAAGATTTAATTGAACTTTTTTGAAGCAAGAGAAAAAAATCTGTCTCTTTTCTTTGATATTACAATACAACATTTCTATCTATCTATCTATCTATCTATCTATCTATCTATCTATCTATCTATCTATCTATCTATCTATCTATCTATCTATCTATCTATCTATATATCTATATATATATATCTGTCCTTGCCTCTCCCTTTTAAATTTTGACAATACTCACAAAAATTGGGATGAACAAGAGTTGGCTAATGACTGACATACATTCTGCTTCAAAACCTTAAGAATTTTGCATGGGATCAATATAAAACTGACTGTTTTATAATTGCCCAGTTCCAAAATGGGAACCATAACTACATGGTCAAAGTCCTATGCCTTTCATATATAGATGTATGTGTTCACTCATGGATATTGAGGCAGGTACTGCAGGCCACTTTAGCTGACACTGATCCGCAGGTCAGCGGTTCAAATCTCACCGGCTCAAGGTTGACTCAGCCTTCCATCCTTCCGAGGTAGGTAAAATGAGGACCCAGATTGTTGGGGGCAATATAAATATACATTGCTTACTGGTGTAAACCGCTTAGAGAGTGCTTGCACTGTGAGGCGGTATATAAATCTCACTAAATAAATAAATAAATAAATAAATAAATAAATAAATAAATAAATTCCCTATTCAGATTTATAGTCATTCTACATTCATTGGAATGAATGCTCACACCCAGTCATTATATGGTTATCTCAAACCCTGTTGGCCTTAAAAATATTATTTAATAATATGATTATTAAAAATTAGGTGCTACAGCTACATTACAGTAGTGTTCCCATCTGGAGCTGGGTATCAGTATGAGTCCTGATAACTTATTAACCAATTTCTGGTTTTGAACTGGAATTGTTCTTTTTGTTTGATGTTGGGGTTATTCTATCTTTTGTTTGATGTTTGTTATTAGTCACCCAGAATTGCAATATTTGATCCGCATACATCCTTTAAACAAACAAACAAATTGCACAGGTCATAATGAATAGTGCACAGTGTATTTACCTATGTTTAAGAAAATGCACAGGATGAAGATAAGGAAATGGTCTTGCAATCACATTAGCTAATCATATTAGTTTAATATGTTGGGTAGATGTGGTTTCATCTACTATATTAAATCATTTTTTCTTAATCACAGTTTATTGGAAATGCTAATATCATCTGGATTCATACAATACACTGAGCCTTAAGCTATGACCTTTAAGCTATAATTAACATTAATTATAATTAACATTCCCAAAACTTACAAAGTCACTTTTGCTTGCTCCAATCTTCAAAAGGTGGGGAAAGGGAAGGTAGGTAACTACAAAAGGTCGGTTTTACATTGATCCCAGGTGAAAATTCTTAGATAAATTTTGAAGCAAAATATATTTCACTCAACAACCCTCTCTTGCTTTACCCAGTTTTTATTTCTATTGTCATAATTTAAAGGGAATGGGGAGAGTATATTATAGTGGAAATACTGAAGGGTAATGTCAAAGAAAAGAGAAAAAGCCAAAAAAAAAAGCAAGCATCTTTAAAAAGAAAGTATACTTCATCGATGCTTCTAGATGCTCTTGCTTTAAAGCAATTCCACAGTCCAACCCACTGTGACTGCCTGTTTTGGGGGAAGCAATTTGAACAGGATCCCTCAGAAGCTCTTTCCCGAAAGAACCACATCTTATATTCATAGCTGTTTCTGTCATTTATTTACTTGCCCTTTACTTCTGAGCCTAATCTATGTCACTGCTGACACTGGAATAAGCAGATCTGTCAAATCTGATTTTATTCAGCTTCCCAACCTAAAATTCCTTTTCCTCTTTCCATATCAGTATACAATTTTGGGGAGGAAATCCTTAAGATGGTATGTATTCATTCCTGATACTTTTGCCCGAATAAACATATCTATAATATAATACACATATTTGCAAGCTATTTTCATCATATAGTGTATGAGGCAGTGGTGGGATTCACATTTTTTTTACTACCGGTTCTGCGGGCGTGGCTTGGTGGGTGTGGCTTGGTGGGCGTGGCAGGAGAAGGGTATTGTAAAATCTCCATTCCCTCCCCATTCCAGGGGAAGGTTACTGCAAAATCCCCATTTCCTCCCAATCAGCTGGGACTCAGGAAGCAGAGAATAGATGGGGGCGAGGCTAGTCAGAGGTGGTATTTACCGGTTCTCCAAACTACTCAAAATTTCCGCTACCGGTTCTCCAAAACTGGTCAGAACCTGCTGAATCCCACCTCTGGTATAAGCTCATTTTTAATTCCAATAAAATACAGGTTTGTTTGCATTTCTGGAAACAAGAACTGAATCAGCAGATAATTGCACTGCACTTTTGATGTTGGTTTGGGAACTTTAAAAAGCAAACCTATTAAATTTGTCCGCACCCCTATAGCCCAGAAGAGAAGGCCAAGAGATTGTAAGATGCTGGTCTTTCTTTCATTATAATTACTGGCTTGTCTGTCACTGGACAGTGGCTGCTGCAAGAATCTGGAGGAGCTCCAGAATGCTTTAGAATTAGATGTAGGTGTCAGATCCATGTATCCGCCATTCTCCAGGGGCAAGGGGGGATTTGGTACTTGATTCATTTATTTCTTACTGTCCTTTTTATGTATCCAATATCATGCACTGCATTCCTTTATAACTTTTAACCTGATTTATAACCGTTAGCCTGGCGCCTGAGAGGCCTGGTAATTTCTCACCTTTTGGGGAATGTAAGGGGAGGGTGGGCCATGTGGGTAGCTTGGCGGAAAGTGGCAGAAGATGACCCTGAGAAAGTTCTCTTATCTTTTTCTCAGGGTGGCCAGTACAATAACATCTTCACACCTGTGGATTGGCTGAATCCACACTGGACTGTTGGGAGGGGTTTCTAATTTTTTTATTATAACTGTATAGCCTGAGGGACCTCAGAGCCTGCTTTGATTTCGCCCTGCTATCACTCCTGTTCAATAAAAGGTTCCTTTTGAAATGCCAAGTTTCAAGAGTCTTTACTTTTTTCAATAAGAGGGAAGAGGCTGGGCCTTACTCTTGCCCAAATAAACATAGCTATAATCTAATACACATATTTGTAAACTATTTCCATCATATAGTGTATGAGCTCATTTTTAATTCCCATAAAATACATGTTTGTTTGCATTTCTGGAAACAAGAACTGAATAAATATCAGCAGATAATTGCACTGCACTTTTGCTGTTGGTTTGGGAACTTTAAAAAGCAAACCTATTAAATTTGTCCCCACCCCTACAGCCCAGAAGAGAAGGCCAAGAGATTGTAAGATGCTGGTCTTTGTTTCATTATAATTACTGGCTTGTCTGTCAGTGGACAGTGGCTGCTGCAAGAATCTGGAAGAGCTCCAGAATGCTTTAGAATTAGATGTAGGTCTCTGTTTAAAATGCCAATTTGGATAATAAGCAATGAATGAACAGCAGTTCTGGTTCAGTCATAGACATGTTTGTTAACAGTCAACAGTGGGGCTTACTCCAAACGCATTGTAGGATTGTAGACAAGTTCAGATTTATATAAAGGAACAATACCTGAATGTAGTGTTTTCATCACATATTATCCTGTAGCTATGCCTTTTCAAACTTCATTTGGAAAAGAATTCAATTAACTCACCAACATTTAGAATTGGTGCAGAGAAATTGTCCTATACTTTTGTTTTACTAGTTCCTAGTTTCATAAAGAAAAAAGTGTGTGTGTGTGTGTGTGTCTGTGTGTGTGTGTTTAAAAAAAAGAATTTTGAAGGAATCCTCATAACTAAAGAAGTGATGATGCCTCTTTAGTATCAATGCCTGTGATACTAGTGACCAATCAGATGTATACAAATAACATATCTTTCATTGTACATTGTACAATTTTATGCGGCGCTTTTCAGCTTTGGGGGAGGTTGGGTTTTTTTGCTTTAATTCCAAAGGAAGACACCACAAGGAAACTTCTGTTATTGGGTTTTCCAATATAAAGCGACTCTAGCTATCCTGCCCCTCCTTCTAATATTTTATAGGCCAATTCTGTGCAAGTTTAATCACAAAAAGTAAATCTTGTTCTATCTAGTGGGAGTTATCTCCAAAACCTTTAGTGGAGGACTGAACTCTTAATGCTTGACATTTCAAAAATGAACATTTTAACATTGCTTTAAATACATTCCCTCAAAAGAAGATTGTGACTTTGCAGGGACCAGAAAGTTTGAACTATTTTTGGAATATAATTATAGCTGAAGTGGGTTGTGGTAGAAGTGATCTTATGTTTTTACTGAGGTAGCAGCAGCCTAAACTGAAAAACTGCAAACTTTATTGGCTACATAAACAAGTAAAACAGTTTAAGCCCCAACAAAGTTCTGTTTATTAGTGGATAACTTCAACTGGAGAAGAGAAAAGCTTCCAATTTACATCATAGCAATAGCAATAGCACTGAGACCACTTTACAGTGCTTTACAGCGCTCTCTAAGCGGTTTTAGAGAGTCAGCATATTGCCCCCAACAATTTGGGTCCTCATTTTACTCACCTTGGAAGGAGTCAACATTGAGCCTGGTAGGATTTGAACTGCTAAATTGCAGGCAGCCGGCAGGCAGCAGAAGTAGCCAGTACTACACTCTAACCACTGCGCCACTGAAGCTCATACTGTAAATCATAAATACAAAAATCCATTTTCAGGAAAATTTCATGTTGGTGTTATCTTCATTGCATTTAAGACAGAACACCAGGGTGTGCAGAGTCTATCCGGGCAGATACAGCAATTCACCTTTTCTATTGTAGACCAAAGGGGAGGGGGGCTTTTAGAGGACTCTATCTAAAAGCATAAATAAGGAATCTGTTACAGATAACAGAGATGACGATAACAACCACAACCAAGCTATGAATGCATGTTTCTTTTCTCCAATGGAGCAAAAAGGAGCTCAAAGGAGACAATTTTCGTAATTAAAGGAATGCATGAAAAGGAATAAATATCTCCTCTCTCCTGATCAATATTTCTGAGCTAATTTAATTTAATTTAATTTAATTAGAAGTTATTATAGGCCGCCCAATCCCGTAGGACTCAGGGCTGCGTACAACATGAATAAGAACAGTACAAATAATACATAAATTTAAAATTTAAAAACATTACATAATATTAAAAAGCATTCATTCATGGGGGAATCCAATTTTAACCCCGCCTGCCGGAAGAGCCATGTTTTTACAGCATTGCAGAAGGCCAGTAGAGCTAGACTGTATTTTTCCTGGGAAAAACTTTTATGCAGGATCATGAATATTATAATTTGCAAGTTAAAAATCTTGATCTGTATTTGTCTACTGTAGATTCTGTTAGCTGAACTAAATCACAAATGAGATCCCAATCTCCAACATCATGAATTGCTCAGCGGAAAAATGTACAGAAATAAAATTAATTCCTTCAGAAGACCATGTACATAGCAAAGAATAAACCATGACCATAAACTGTTACATGCATTGAATAGCATTCAGATACCAACTCCCTTCCCATCAGGTATCTGCCAATCACCAGTTCTTATCTACAAATTAAAGATAGACACTTAATGCCAAAGGATTTCAGCAATAGACACCACATTTTTTTAGTAATACTGGAAAGCAGTTTCAATAAGGTAATGTGTATACTATGTTAAATGCTTTCAATGCTGTCAAATTATAATAGTTTATTGAAATAATGGCTTTCTAGAGCAATGGACATAATGAAGAGGGTTACTTACCATTTTTAAGTGGAATCCACAAAGTTAGAGGGGTAGAGACTGACATATGAGCTACATTCAAATCTCTCTTTAGATTTTACTCATGTGGTTTATTTACACTATGGATATCTAGGGAATTCACATTCATTCTTATCATTTTGTCATGCCAAATTTTGGTTCAGTTTAGCTTTTTAGTGCTTTAAGGCTTCTAATACAAATTATGTCAAAATGCATATTTTAAAACACCACGTGGTGCTTTGTGTACTGTGACTTAATCAGGGCAGAGTTATAGAAAATTATTTCTTCATGGGTGATTGGTCCCAAAATATTTCAGAAAGCAAGAAATGAGAGATGCATAGAGCTTATTTATTGCTTTGGGTAAAGATCACTAGGAATATTTTGAGTCTGTCAGATATTCTAATTGATAATAGCTATTTTCAAAGTCCCAGAAACGAGTGTCTTAATGACAACTAAGTATAAGATTACTATGAAATTCCTAAATTTCTAAAATGTGTAATTTGTAAATGGTATACTAATGATGGTATAACAACCAACCTTATAATTGACAATGAAGCTACTGAAAAATACTTCTGCCACTTATGATCAACCACCAACAGTAAAAGAACAAACAATCAAAAAATACACTGCGTGCTAGATGCAATAGAATGGCCATGAGGACCTTTGAAGAGATATTTATTTATTTATTTATTTATTTATTTATTAAATTTATATACCGCCCTTCTCCAGGGGACTCAGGGCGGTGAACAGCCAAGTAAAAAACATTAAGATACATTTAAACCAAGTAAAAAACATTAAAATACATTTAAAATAAAATATTCAATATGGCCCTAATTTAATACAATTAAAATTTAGTAAAATCTTAAAATTTTTAAAAACCCCAAAAACTTTTTCACGCCAGCCCGGCTTGATAAAAATAATGTGTCTTGAGGGCACGGCGGAAGGTGGACAGGTCGTGAATTGTTCTTAAGTCTGGAGGGAGCTGATTCCAGAGGGTGGGTGCTCCCACAGAGAAGGCCCTCCCCCTGGGCGTCACCAGCCTACACTGCTTGGCTGATGGCACCCCGAGGAGGCCCTCTCTGTGGGAGCGCACTGGTCGATGGGAGGCAGTTTGTGGCAGCAGGCGGTCTCGGAGATACCTAGGTCCAATGCCATGGAGCGCTTTAAAGGTAGTAACAAGCACCTTGAAGCGCACCCGGTAGACCACCGGAAGCCAGTGCAGCTCGCGCAGGAGGGGTGTTATATGGGAGCGCCAATTAGCCCCCGAAACCACCCGCGCGGCCGCATTCTGGATCAGTTGGAGCCTCCGGGTGCTCTTCATGGGGAGCCCCATGTAGAGAGCATTACAGTAGTCCAGACGCGATGTGACCAGGGCATGGGTGACTGTGCACAGGGAATCCCGATCCAGAAAGGGCCGCAACTGGCGTATCAGGCGGACCTGATAAAAGGCCGCCCTGGTCACAGCTGTCAGATGGTCCTCTAAGGACAGCTGTGGATCCAGGAGGACACCCAGATTGCGAGCCCTTTCGGCGGGGGCTAGAGACTCGCCCCCGATAGTCAGAGATGGAATCATCTGACTATATCGAGACGCTGGGAACCACAGCCACTCCGTCTTGGAAGGGTTGAGCCTGAGTCGGTTTCTCCCCATCCAGATCCGCACAGCTTCCAGGCACCGGGACATCACTTCAAGGGCATCATTGGGGTGGCCTGGGGTGGAAATGTACAGCTGTGTATCATCAGCGTACTGATGGTACTTCACCCCAAAGCCACGGATGATCTCACCCAGCGGCTTCACATAGATGTTGAACAGAAGGGGCGAGAGAATCGACCCCTGGGGCACTCCATATGTAAGAGGCCTCGAGGACGACCTCTGCCCCCCTGCCAATACAAACTGCGACCGGTTGGAGAGAAAGGAGGAGAACCAATGAAAAATGGTGCCCCCTATCCCTAACTCTTCCAGCCGGTGCAGCATGATACCATGGTCGATGGTATCAAAAGCCGCTGAGAGGTCTAATAGGACCAGGACAGAGGAACAACCCCTGTCCCGAGCCCTCCAGAGATCATCAACCAATGCGACCAATGCCGTTTCCGTGCTATGCCCGGCCCTGAAACCCGACTGGAACGGATCTAGGTATGATGATTCCTCCAAGTACTGGGGAAACTGTCGTGCGACCACACTCTCAACAACCTTCGCCACGAAGCGAAGGTTGGAGACAGGGCGATAGTTAGCTAAAATTGCTGGGTCCAGGGAGGGCTTCTTGAGGAGAGGCCTCACCACCGCTTCTTTCAAAGCTGTGGGGAAGTAACCCTCCCCCAAAGAGGCATTAATAATTCCCTGGAGCCAGCCTCGTGTAACCTCCCGGGTAGCCAGCACTAACCAGGAGGGACACAGGTCCAATAAACATGTGGCTGCACTGAGCCTCCCCAGAATCTTGTCCACATCCTCAGGGGTCACCGAGTCAAACTCTTCCCAGATAACGTTCTCAAGACTATTCCCTGTCACCGCGTCCGTATCCACCCAGTTGGAGTCCAGTTCCCCCTGAATCTGAGCGATTTTGTCATGTAGATATCGTCCAAAGTCCTCAGCCCTGCCTTCCAGGGGATCCTCCCGCGCTTCTTGATGGAGTAAGGAACGGGTCACCCTGAACAGGGCTGTTGGACGATTCTCTGATGACGCGATAAGAGCGGAAAAATACTTCGATTTCTCCGCTTTTATCGCCACTAGGTAGGTCTTAATATGCGACCTTACCAGTGTTCGATCAGATTCAGAGGGACTGGCCCTCCAACCGCTCTCTAGGCGTCTTTTCTGGCGCTTCATCTCCCTCAGCTCCTCAGTAAACCAGGCACAACTCGGTCCAAGGCCCCACCAGCCGCCCTGTCCCAGGCGGCAACCAGGTCCTCGGCCGAGTTGAGGGCTAGATCATCAGGAAGTGGCCCAAGCTCCGTCTGGAACCTGTCCGGGTCCATCAGGCGCCTGGGGCGGACCCATCTAACTGGTTCCGCCTCCCTGTGGCGTGGGGAAGCGGTATGGAGGTCTAGGTGAAGGAGTGAGTGATCTGACCATGACAAGGGTTTAATGACTACATCCCCTATATTCTGTGATGTAGCTGTACCTACAAAGATCAGAGTAGTGCAGTTAATGGTATCCCTATGGAAGCGAAAGTTGGACTTTGAAGGAGCAGGTTAGGAAGAGTAGAGTATTGATACTTTTGAAGTATAGTGGTGGAGAAAAGTCCTGAGAATACCATAGGCAGCCAAGAAAACTTTAAGGTGATCATCGAACAAATTAAACCACACATCTCATTTGAGGCACAAATGATGAGGCTGAAACATTATGTGAAAGCTCCAATGGTAGAAAAAGTTAAAGAGAATGACTAGCAGCAAAGTGAATGGACTCATTTATAGTATCAATAGATGCACCCTTGGAAGACATAAAAGGCCAGGTTAGGGACAAATCGTCATGGAGAGTATCAATTATGATTGCTAAGAGTTGTCCACAAGTTAATTATCTGTTATCTATCTATCTATCTATCTATCTATCTATCTATCTATCTATCTATCTATCTATCTATCTATCTATCCATTCATCCATCCATACAGTCATCCATCCATCCATCAATTCATCTATCTATCATCTATCTATCTGCCTATTATCTATCCACCTCAATCATGTGATGAAATTATTTGTAGGTGGATAGAGTTTAAAATATAATTTATTTCTAGAGTTCTTTTAGTACAAAGCAGAATAAAACAATCAATTGGTAAAGCAATAGTTTGAAAATTATTTTTACTATAGCACTGTTCCACACCTACCTGGTTCCTAGATCTTGATATTTTTTCTGCTCCACAATTAATCACAGCACAATTAATGCATCATTGTCATAATTTCAAGAACCAAGCAAGTTCCTTGAAGTGACAACAGGATTTAAAGCAGTGGTTCCCAAACTTTTTCAGTCCACCGCCCCCTTGGTGCTACAAACTCATCCCCACCGCCCCCCACCCCATCCCCTCAGGTGGGCGTGGCTTAGTGGTCAGGTGATCAGGTGGGCGTGATCAACTTGTAAAGTGTGGTGAAACTCACTTAACAACGCTCTTGCTTAGCAACCAAAATGTTAGGCTCAATTGTGGTCATAAGTCTTTCTTTCGTTCTTTCTTCTCTACCTTCCCCTTCTTTCTTTCTTTTTCTTTCTATCTTTCTTCCTGCCATCTTTCTTTTTCTTTCTTTCTTTTCTTTCTTTCTTTCTGTCTTCCTTCCTTCCTACCATCTCTTCTTTCTTTCTGTCTGTCTGTCTTCCTTCCTTCCTACCATCTTTTTCTTTCTTTCTGTCTTCCTTCCTTCCTACCATCTTTTTCTTTCTTTCTGTCTTCCTTCCTTCCTACCATCTTTCTTTCTTCCTCCCTCTTTCTTTCCTTTTTCTTTCCTTCTTCCCTCTCTTCCCTTTCCTCCCTCCTTTATTTTTCTGTCTGTCTTCCTTCCTACCTACCATCTTTCTTTCTTTCTTTCTGTCTGTCTATCTTCCTCCCTCCCTCCCTCCCTCCCTCTTTCTCTTTCTTTCCTCCTTTCTTTTTCTTTCTTTCCTTTTTCTTTCCTTCTTCCCTCCCTTCCCTTCCCTCCCCTCCCTCCTTTCTTTTTCTGTCTGTCTTCCTTCCTTCCTACCATCTTTCTTTCTTTCTGTCTGTCTGTCTTCTTTTCTCCCTCCCTCCCTCTTTCTTCCTTTCTTTTTCTTTCTTTCCTTTTTCTTTCCTTCTTCCCTCCCTCCTTTCTTTTTCTGTCTGTCCTCCTTCCTTTCTACCATCTTTCTTTTTCTTTTTTTTTCTTTCTTTCCTTCTTCCCTCCCTCCTTTCTTTTTCTGTCTGTCTTCCTTCCTTTCTACCATCATTCTTTCTCTTTCTTTCTTTCTTTCTTTCCCTTTCGTTCTTTCTTCCTTCCTCCCTCTCTCTTTCTTTCTTTCCCTTTTCTTTCCTTCTTCCCTCCCTTCCTTTCCCTCCGCCAGTTGTGGCCAGGCTGCTGTCGCTCACCCAGGCCAATGGCTTGGTAAGCATTCTCCGGGTCGTGCACCAGGTTGCAGAGAGCGATCAAGGCCGACTGCCGCATCAGGAGCTCGGGGTGCTGCAGCTCTTCATTGAGCTTGGGGAGGCCTCGGCGGCCAAAGGCCACAGGCACCTTGGTGGGGTTGATGTCGGGGGGACAGCTGGGCCGAGATCTGCAGGTGCTCCATGCCGGAGGGGAGCCCGCCGAATTGCATACGTCGGGTTGTTAGCGACAGGGACGCCGGGCGGGAAAGTCCGCGCACGCGCAGGTTCCACAGCAGGGCCTTCCTGCGGGTCTGCGAGCGCTCACCCAAGCAGCTTTGGGAGCGGTCGGATTCCCTTGCTGCTGTGCCGCACTCAGTACCTAGCACTTGTAACTCCGTCGCATTCCACACTCTTGTGTGCAGGGCAGCCCATTCTGAAAGAAAATGTCTCACGTTTTCTTTCAGAATGGGCTGCCCTGCACACAAGAACGAGGAACGTGAGGAAGCTTCAAGTGCTAGGTAGGACGTGCAGTGGGACGCAGTTTGGGGTGACCAGTCGTGCGGAGCGGGGCAGAGCGGAGTAAAGCCTGGGCGGGGGCTCTCGGGCCGCGAGACGGGCATCATACCTAGCACTTGTAATTCCGTCGCATTCCACACTCTTCTGTGCAGGGCAGCCCATTCTGAAAGAAAACATCTCGCGTTTTCTTTCAGAATGGGCTGCCCTGCACACAAGACTGAGGAACGCGAGGGTACCACCCACTTTGGGAACCACTGATTTAAAGCAAGGAGTCAGACAATGGTTGAAACATATCTTGCTTTAACCATGGTTTGTGTATAAATTCTAGGGGACTTATTCATGGATAATATTAACTAATAAATTATGATTTACAGGCTACAATGGCCAAAGCATAATGTGCAAACCCAGTCAATATATTTTGGTTTCAGTTTTTATATTTAAAAAGTCAAATATGTCCATCAGACCTGTACATCACATGACCTTTAATTTCACACCTCTATTTGTGCAATAGCTTTAGCAGTTTATTCTTGGCTTGTATAAAATCATTATTTATTGCTTAATACTTATCCATTTAGTGATACAAGGAGCCCAAGTTTATTAATCCAGAAGGATTATATAGAGAACGAGTTAAATTATTTGTAGATAATAAAGTACAGCATTAATCAGCTAATCCAAAAATCAGACTTTAAAACTAAAGGAAATAGCTTCAAAACCTATCACTGATTATTAAATCTACATCATGGTTGGCCTACTACTTAAAGAAAAAGAAAATACTTTCCTTTTTCATTCCAGAAATCTGATTTCCCTAGTAACACAGCAAGTATGTGCCAGATTAGAAAATAAGCCCTTTTAAGAGAGAGCCAAAACCAAAATATTCTCTTTGGTTTAGGACACAAGACTCTAAGACTCCCTCAATTAAGCAGATTGGAAATTAATAATATTGTATAATTGATGAAACCAGTTTAACTTTTTTTTAAAAAAAATAATTATCATCTCAATGGTGCATCAAAATAGCAATTATGGCCCACTGCACAGCAAGGGAACAGGAAAGAGACCAATCTCTGAGACTCAAGTCACAATTTGTGATTAAGCTTTAATCCTTTTACAGTGATCCAGGGTATTATGCACATTCTTTACTCACTCTCTCTGAAAGTTAATGTTTTTGTATTTGAAATGTTCACCCAGCTCTGAATTTTTCTCTTCACACAAAAGCTGATTATCAGCATCAAAAGGAATTAACTGAATAAATATGATCATAAGAAGAAAAATAAGTGTGTGTGTTTCTTTTTTAAAATAGGTTGCCATGTTTAAGAGAGTTATTTTCAAAGCTTGTTTTTAATTCCGAAATTGTTGGGAGAAAACAGGAGGAGGAAGGATTATTAAGTATGTTTGCCACCTTGAATAATTTATAAAAGTAATAGCGGCATTTTAAAAAACATACGGTAGTTGATGGACTGTGACACTGGAAACCTATCAAGGGGAAATTAAAATCAAATCAAGAGACAAATTAAATAGCAGAAGGATACAGTTGTCAATGGTTTTCTGATTTACCTGAAAAATTTATCTGAAAAATTTAAAAAAAGACATGGTTAGAAGAAAGAAAGACAGAATTTGAAAAGCAATTGATGATGTATAAAACATTTATTGAAATCTGGAACAGAGTAAGAACATGTTAAAAATGCATGAAAAGTAGGCTATGAATTTTGGGTATAATATTTAGATTGATCAATGGAAAATATGTGGTTAAAATGTGTTATGATCTCAAAGAGAATTTTTGTAAAATAATGTTCATACATGATGCCAGAAAAAATTTCTAGAATATATAAAGGCACTTCAAATATAAATATTGGAAATATAAAGAACATGAAGAGATATTTTATCATGCTTGGTGGTGATGCAAAAAATCTTTTTAAAAATGGAGATTTTTTAAAAAAAAATTACATCAAAAATCACTTGTATTTACTCTTGCCTTTTTTAAAAAAATCACTTTTGGTTATACGAAATGTCTTCTTACAAAACCATCCTTACTTCTGTACCTTTATTAAGGTACATAAGTATTTTATTGTTCAAATTTATATTGTTCAAATTTGTATGCCGCCCAACTCCCAAAGGGACCATTTTCTCTGGTATCCTTTCTATTTTTTCTGAAATTGCTCCAAATCTTAAGCAGAATTCTTTTACTTTCAGTTCCAATAATGCAAAAGTGTCTAAATCATTTTCCATCTCTTTTTAATTTCTGTCTTGTCAGTAATTTGCTTTAAGTCTGTAGCAATTGGCATACAGTTTCTTCAATTTTATTAACTTTTGGGCATTCAAAATGCAGATTGCAGCAAAGATTTGGAGTTTACTTTACCTCTTTGCTGCCATGACATTAGTCATATGCCACTACAGCAGCCCGCCAGAAGTAGCCAGGTATGTATAGCTGGTAATAAGTGGTTTTTAATTATCATTTTTCAGACCAACATGTATTGTACAAATAGAGCATGCATGTACTTCTTTTCTAAACTTTCTTCCTGATTTGACATGGGTGGAAAATGGGAAGCAGGTCATATTGGACTCTGGAGTGTTCAAGAACAATATACTTTCTGGTGAATGATGTAATGGCCTAACTCTTGAGTGACCTATTAGAGAGAAAAAACATTTGAAATGGCATTAAACAAGTGCTAAGGGCATTTCTTAGGTTGAAAGCAAATGGAAAGCTACACCATTCACAGGTTGCTGCAAAAATAAGTAGTTGCGTGTTATTTTTATATAGCTACAGAAATCAAGGAATCACTAGTTGGGAGTAAATATCTTTGCAATCCTTATACAGTATGTATAGTTTGGAAGCCATTCAGGAAGATGCCTCCCTAGTTCACTGAACTATGAGGAGTACCACCCAATCACACTTGCAAGATTGAAGTCAGTCCCACCAAGTAGACCAGACCAGGAAATCAACTCCTCGGGAAAGTTAAAACTACTTTTATTGAGATTGGATATAAGAATAGACTCTTTCAAATCTCACAGTTGAAATGTGCTATATCTGCTTTTCCTTCTTAAAGTTCTGTGAATTGTGGAAGCATCTACCCAAGCTGCTTCAAAATGCTAACTCATAGTTCAGGTTTTAAAAAGTGCTTCAGCCACCTCTGCATAGGTAACAATGTCTGCATATCTCCATCAAAGAAATCTTTGTATAAAGGCACAAGGAAGCCCCCTAGTCTCCTGGTAGATGGTCTTCAGAGGCAGTCACACTACGATCAAGGCTAATAGCTATCGATCTCAATTACTTTCACAATTTGGTCCAATTTTTTTTAATTATTTTTTTTTTTAAGCCAACCAAGCAGGGACCTGGCACCATATCTTATGGTAGCAAATTCCAAAATTTAGTTATGCATTGTGTAAAAAAATATTTTGTCTGTCCTGAGTCTTCCAGGTTTTTTTGTCCTGTCCTGTCTCCTAGAATTCAACTGATGTTTCTAATATTTTGAGAAAGAAAAACAGTTTTGTCTTATTTATTTTATCCACACCATGCATAATTCTGGACATATTAATCACATCCCTTTCATTTATCTTCTTTCTAGATTAAAAAGCCCCAAATGTCACAATCTTTCCTAAGAAGGAAGCTCATCTGCCCACTTGTTTAACTTGTAGGATATATGTTTTGACATGTATTATTCATTATATTAATGCATTGTTTGTACTGTTTTTTTCCAATTATGATTATGACCAGACTTTCATGGATTTGTCTTGGCCATCACTATGCCAGCTTGTTCTGTAAATTACCATATCTATGAGTAGTCCCCTTTATGAATTTTAGTAGTATAATAGCTTAATTCTTCTAGCAAAATATTTTCAAAATTATGCATCAATCTTCCAAGTTTGCTATTAACAATATAGAATACAACTCATGAGACACATTTAGCTAAAGTAGCATTTTTATTGATGTTGTGTACAAAGACAACCAGCATTTCTACTCATTTTTTAATTTTTATTTACTTGTTTATTTAACACATTTATATGGCTACATATATTAATTAATTGAACTCAAGGTAATTAACAGAAAATTAAAAGACATAATATACAGTACAATCAAATTCAAAATCAAATAAAAGAGCAAAGTAGAAGCCCTTGTAAAAATCTTATGACCTGACCCATATAATAGACGTACACATTCACTAACATTCCAGTCACAACATTGGGGGGAGGAACTCTTCTTGGCATTCTGGAAGGCCAGCATGGTTGGGGACATTCAGATTTCTAGGGAAGGGTTGTACATTAAAGCAGCACCATGAATCCTTCCTAGGATTGCCCAAGTGACCTTGTCTCACTATAAAGCATGGGTGTCAAACTGGATTTCTTCGAGAGCCAGATCAGCATTGTAGTTCTCCTCTGTGTGCTGGGGGGAGAGGTGGCGGGAGATGGAACGGACGCCTCCTGCAGCACCCTGCCAGGCAAAATGGGGCCCAGGGGGGTTGTGCATAACCCTAATCCCACACTTCATTTTCGCCCTCCATGGCCTCCTGCAGCACTCTGCTGGCTGAAAATGGGCCGAAAATGGACCAAAACCGGACCAAAAACAGACCAAAAACAGACCAAAAACAGACCAAAAATGAGCTGCACAGGCCCCCGCCTGTCCTGAGGCCCCTGCACAACCTGTTTTTGGCCGGCAGAGTTCTGCTGGAGGCCGGGGAGGCCAAAAATGGGCCACGGGGTATGCACATGGCTTGTTTTAGCCGGCAGAGGTATCGTGGGCCAGTCCTTTGATATTTCCAGGCTGACCCTGCAGGCGGGATTTAAGTACCCCATGGGCTGAATCCAGCCCACGGGCTTTGAGTTTGACACCCCTGCCATAAGGGGTTCCTAGTAGAATGTGCTAATAGAATACAACATCCACTTCAGTGGTGGGTTCCTACCCGTGCGGTCCACTCTATAGCACCGGTAGTGGCCCACTGGTGACGTCACAGTACCGGTGCGGTCAGTTGCCGGTGCCTGGGCACCACCATTTTTTAAAAAAAATTTTTTTTAATTTTTTTTAAATTTTCTTCTGCACATGCCCAGAATCCGAGCTTCTGGCACTGCGCATGATCTGCCTTCCTACCCCACAGTGAGTCCAAGCAGGGGAGGATAGCTGAGGGAGCACGTGAGATGCTGAAAGAACGGGCAGCAGGAGCTATCTCCATTCCCCTCCCTTCAGCAGTCCAAGAAGCCACGAACGTGCGGTGATGATCCTAGGCATTTTCACATGTTTGAGGCTTCTCGAGCTGCTGAGGGGAGGGGTAATGGGCGGCAGGACCTATCTCAGTTCCCCTCCCTTCAGCAATCCGAGAAGCCACAAATGCACAGTGATGATCCCAGACATTTTCGCACCTTCGAGGCTTCTCGAGCTGCTGAGGGGAGGGGGAACGGGCA